>JACGAQ010000668.1:0-102795 GCA_014119065.1 Orius insidiosus | reverse complement strand
CGAATTTTGGCGTTTTTCTCGATTTTTTCTACCGAGAAACCTCCTTTTGTTCTCCGGTTATAAGGAACCCTTGAAAATGACGGCCGGTGATTTTACACATTTACTTTAAAACTAGATATCCCTTTTTCGAGTTTTATCTCTTTTAACTGGTTTTATTCCTTTTTTTTTTTTTTTTAAACTATTTGTTCTCCTTTTTAACTGGTTTTATCCCTTTTTATCGGGGTTTAAGCTGGCTTTACATCTTTTTAACTAGATTTATCCCTTTTTATCGTGTTTTACTCTTTTAACTGGTTTTATTCCTTTTTTTAAACTATTTGTTCTCCTTTTTAACTGGTTTATCCCTTTTTATCGGGGTTATTAGCTGGGCTTTATCTTTTTAACTAGATTTATCCCTTTTTATCGGGTTTTACTCTTTTAACTGGTTTTTATTCCTTTTTTAAACTATTTGTTCTCCTTTTTAACTGGTTTTATCCCTTTTTATCGGGGTTATAGCTGGGCTTTATCTTTTAACTAGATTTATCCCTTTTTATCGTGTTTTAACTCTTTTAACTGGTTTTATTTTTTTTAAACTATTTGTTCTCCTTTTTAACTGGTTTTATCCCTTTTTATCGGGGTTATTAGCTGGGTTTTATCTTTTAACTAGATATCCCTTTTTATCGTGTTTTAACTCTTTTAACTGGTTTTATTCCTTTTTTTAAACTATTTGTTCTCCTTTTTAACTGGTTTTATCCCTTTTTATCGGGGTTATTAGCTGGGTTTTATCTTTTAACTAGATTTATCCCTTTTTATCGGTTTTAACTCTTTTAACTGGTTTTATTCCTTTTTTGAACTATTTGTTCTCCTTTTTAACTGGTTTTATCCCTTTTTATCGGGGTATAAGCTGGGCTTTATCTTTTTAACTAGATTTATCCCTTTTTATCGTGTTTTAACTCTTTTAACTGGTTTTATTCCTTTTTTGAACTATTTGTTCTCCTTTTTAACTGGTTTTATCCCTTTTTATCGGGGTTATAAGCTGGGCTTTACATCTTTTTAACTAGATTTATCCCTTTTTATCGTGTTTTAACTCTTTTAACTGGTTTTATTCCTTTTTAAACTATTTCTTCTCCTTTTTAACTGGTTTTATCCCTTTTTATCGGGGTTATAAGCTGGGCTTTACATCTTTTTAACTAGATTTATCCCTTTTTATCGTGTTTTAACTCTTTTAACTGGTTTTATTCCTTTTTTTAAACTATTTCTTCTCCTTTTTAACTGGTTTTATCCCTTTTTATCGGGGTTATAAGCTGGGCTTTACATCTTTTTAACTAGATTTATCCCTTTTTATCGTGTTTTAACTCTTTTAACTGGTTTTATTCCTTTTTTTAAACTATTTGTTCTCCTTTTTAACTGGTTTTATCCCTTTTTATCGGGGTTATAAGCTGGGCTTTACATCTTTTTAACTAGATTTATCCCTTTTTATCGTGTTTTAACTCTTTTAACTGGTTTTATTCCTTTTTTGAACTATTTCTTCTCCTTTTTAACTGGTTTTATCCCTTTTTATCGGGGTTATAAGCTGGGCTTTACATCTTTTTAACTAGATTTATCCCTTTTATCGGTTTTATCTCTTTTAACTTTTTTATTCCTTTTTTTAAACTATTTGTTCTCCTTTTTAACTGGTTTTATCCCTTTTTATCGGGGTTATAAGCTGGGCTTTACATCTTTTTAACTAGATTTATCCCTTTTTATCGTGTTTTAACTCTTTTAACTGGTTTTATTCCTTTTTTAAACTATTTGTTCTCCTTTTTAACTGGTTGTATCCCTTTTTATCGGGGTTATTAGCTGGGTTTTATCATTTAACTAGATTTATCCCTTTTTATCGGGTTTTATCTCTTTTAACTGTTTTATTCCGTTTTTAAACTATTTGTTCTCCTTTTTAACTGGTTTTATCCCTTTTTATCAGGGTTATTAGCTGGGTTTTATCTTTTAACTAGATTTATCCCTTTTTATCGGGTTTTAACTCTTTTAACTGGTTTTATTCCTTTTTTGAACTATTTCTTCTCCTTTTTAACTGGTTTTATCCCTTTTTATCGGGGTTATAGCTGGGCTTTACATTTTTAACTAGATTTATCCCTTTTATAGTGTTTTAACTCTTTTAACTGGTTTTATTCCTTTTTTAAACTATTTGTTCTCCTTTTTAACTGGTTGTATCCCTTTTTATCGGGGTTATTAGCTGGGTTTTATCATTTAACTAGATTTATCCCTTTTTATCGGGTTTTATCTCTTTTAACTGTTTTATTCCGTTTTTTAAACTATTTGTTCTCCTTTTTAACTGGTTTTATCCCTTTTTATCGGGGTTATTAGCTGGGTTTTATCTTTTAACTAGATTTATCCCTTTTTATCGGGTTTTAACTCTTTTAACTGGTTTTATTCCTTTTTTGAACTATTCTTCTCCTTTTTAACTGGTTTTATCCCTTTTTATCGGGGTTATTAGCTGGGTTTACCTTTTAACTAGATTTATCCCTTTTTATCGGGTTTTTTCTCTTTTACTGGTTTATTCCGTTTTTTTAAACTATTTCTTCTCCTTTTTAACTGGTTTTATCCCTTTTTATCGGGGTTATTAGCTGGGTTATCTCTTTTAACTAGATTTATCCCTTTTTATCGGGTTTTAACTCTTTTAACTGGTTTTATTCCGTTTTTTAACTATTTCTTCTCCTTTTTAACTGGTTTTATCCCTTTTATCGGGTTATTAGCTGGCATTACTCTTTTTAACTAGATTTATCCCTTTTTATCGGGTTTTATCTCTTTTAACTGTTTTTATTCCGTTTTTTAACTATTTGTTCTCCTTTTTAACTGGTTTTATCCCTTTTTATCGGGTTATTAGCTGGTCATTATCTTTTAACTAGATTTATCCCTTTTTATCGGGTTTTCTCTTTAACTGGTTTTATTCCTTTTTTGAACTATTTGTTCTCCTTTTTAACTGGTTTTATCCCTTTTTATCGGGGTTATTAGCTGGGTTTATCTCTTTTTAACTAGATTTATCCCTTTTTATCGGGTTTTCTCTTTTAACTGGTTTTATTCCTTTTTTAACTATTTCTTCTCCTTTTTAACTGGTTTTATCCCTTTTTTCGGGGTTAGCTGGGTTTTATCTTTTAACTAGATTTATCCCTTTTTATAGGTTTTTATCTCCTTTGTGATGGATAAATTTGCACAGTTACAAATTTTAAAGCGATTACGCAATTCATTAACCCTCCCAGAAAACTGGTCGGTTAATAATAACCGGTTATTCCGCGATTTTTCACAATTTCCAGTCTAAAAACCACTTTTAATAACCGGTTATTCGCTATTTTCACTTTTCTCTTTCCCGTCGTTTATACGCTATAAAAGGCACCTTTATCAAAGGTAGTAGGTCCAATAAATTATGCAGATAAATCAGAAAAGGGGGGAAGACACGTGCATAATAGGTAGAATCCTTTTGTATTCAGTAAATGACCTCCAGTTTCCTCTATTGACAACTAAAAATAATCGAATTTCAGGGGAAAATTCTGATAAAGCAGAGAGGATGAAGATAGACCAGAGGAACGGCCCAGTCGAGACGGACTATGGTATCAAATCAGCAATTGTGCAGGTGATTATTTTGATTTCTCCCTCAAATTGGCTTATTTGCCCCATATTGGCGTTTAAACACTGATTTGAAACTCCTGGAGCATGCGCAGAAGGTCAGATGACTTCATATTTGACGGACAAACGATTTGTCTTCTGCGCCTGCTCCAAGAATTTTAAACCCGTTTCAAACTCCGGTTGGAACAAAAGTAATGTTAGTCAAAAAGAAAAAGTACACTTTTGAATGCCTACAACTCGAAAACCGTGGACTTAATCACTATTGTGTACTAAGTACTTTTTGTTGCAAATTTAACGTAGATTATTTTTGGTCTTCACCATTTTTGCTCTAAACCTCATAGTTTTTTAGATATTTCATGAAAATGTGAAGAGAAAAAAAAAACTTTGACACCCTTTTTTGCCAAATTTTGACTTTTGACGACCCCTAACTCAAAAATCGTGGACTTAATCAAGATTTTGTACTCAGTACTCTTTGTTGAAAATTAAACGCAAATTATTTTTGTACTTAATTATTGTTGCTCTAAACCTAACAGTTTTTGAGATATTTCATAAAAACTGTTGAAAAACTGCTTTCTGACACTTTCTCCGCCAAACGTTGACTTTTAACGGCCCCTAACTCAAAAACCGTAGACTTAATCAAGAATGTGTGCTAAGTACTTTTTGTTGAAAATTTAACGCAGAATATTTTTATACTTATTTATTTTTGCTGTAAACCAAATAGTTTTTGAGATATTTCATGAAAACTGTTGAAAAACTGCTTTTCGACACCATTCTCCGCGAAACATTGACTTTTAACGGCCCCTAACTCAAAAACCGTGGACTTTATCAACATTTTGTACTCAGTACTCTTTGTTGAAAATTAAACGCAAATTATTTTTGTACTTAATTATCTTTGCTCTAAATCTAATAGTTTTTGAGATATTTCATGAAAACTGTTGAAAAACTGCTTTTCGACACCGTTCTCAGCTAAACGTTGACTTTTAACGGCCCCCAACTCAAAAACCGTGGACTTAATCAAGATTTAGTACTAAGTACTTTTTGTTGAAAATTTAACTTAGATTATTTTAGTACTTAATCATTTTTGCTCTAAGCCTCGTAGTTTTTGAGATATTTCATAAAAATTCTAAGAAACCGTTTATCGACACTTTTCTCTTTCTACGGAACCTTATCATTTCTACAATAAACTGCCCCTTTTTCAACAGGATAATGGCAAACAGAAAAAAAAAATTGATAACAGTTTTTTTTAATTAAAAACGTTAAAAACTCAATGACGATTTCATTGAAAGATGATAAAATATTTAAGGGTCAAAATGTCGTAATATTAGTTTTAAAAAATAAAGACATGAGAGAAGAGAGGAGTGGCGTTTTTAGTGTTTTCAGAACGATTAGAAAATGGGTCGGTTATTGCCTAGTTTTAAAATAATGAAGAAAACATTATTATTGTTATTATTATTATTTTTAGGTGGCTTTGTGCGTTGTGGGAAATACTGCTCTGCTATCGTCGGGTATGACGTTGGGTTTTACAGCGGTCGCTTTACCCTATATGCTAGAGCCGAATGATATCCTGTATATAAATCAGGATCAGTCGTCATGGGTCGGTAAGTTAGAATTTTGATAGAAACTCTTTATTTTTGAGTCCAGTTATTGAAAAAAGGGATAAGTTTATTTCGTCATTTAATTATCTGGTTGACGCTACAAATTGGTGTCGGTTATTTCGTCGTTTCCAGGTTATTCACACGTTTTTCCGATTATTTAGTCATTTCCACGGTTATTTTCTCTGATTGGCCACTTCAGTAGCTTATTTGGGAGATAATACCCTTATTCGTCCACCTTAGTGCCCTTTTCGGGAGATAATACCTTTATTTGGTCACTCTCTTTTTGCGAGATACATAATACTCTTATTTAGCCACTTTGGGAGCCCTTTTTACTACCCTTATTTATACTACTACCCTTTTTTGCGAGATAATACCCTTATTTGGCCACTTTAGGATACCTTTTTAGGGAGTTAATACCCTTATTCGGCCTCTATTGCTACCCTTTTGGGGCGTTATTACCTTTATTTGGCACTTTGGTACCCTTTTTTGGAGATAATACCCTATTTGGCCATTTTGGGGTTCCTTTTTGGGGAGTTAATACCCTTATTTGTCCACTATTCTTACCCTTTTTGGACGTTAATACCCAGATTTGGCACTTTGGTACCCTTTTTTTGGAGATAATACCCATATTTGGCCATCTGGGTACCCTTTTTGGGAGATAATACCCTTTTTTGGCCACTTTGGGTACCCTTTTTTGCGAGATAATACTCGGCCACCATAGTACGCTTTTCGGGAGATATAAACTTATTTGGCCACTCCCTCTGTGGGAGATAAAACCCTTAATTGGCCACTTTGGGATCCCTTTTTGGGGAGTTTATACCCTTATTTGGCCATCTCGGTACCCTTTTCGGGAGATAATACCCTTATTTGGCCGCGTTAATACCCAGATTTGACCACTCTGGTACCATTTTTGGGCGTTAATACCCAAATTTGGCCACCTTGGTACGCTTTTTGGGAGATAATACTTTTATTCTGTCACATTAGTACCCGTTTTGGGGGAGATAATACCCTTATTTGGCCTCTATTGGTACCTTTTTGGAAGTTAATACCCAGATTTTGCACTTTGGTACCCTTTTTGGGAGATAATACCCTTTTTTGGTCACTTTGGGTACCCCTTTTTTTGCGAAATAGTACCCTTATTTGGCCACCTTAGTACCCTTTTCGGGAGATAATACACTTATTTGGCCGCGTAATACCCAGATTAGATCACACTGGTACCATTTTTGGGCGTTAATACCTTTTCGGGTGATATACCCTTATTTGGCCACTTTGGGTGCCCTTTTTTGGGAGATAATACCCTTATTCGGCCACTCTCTTTTTGGGAGACATTACCCTTATTGGGCCACTTTGGGTACCCTTTTTTTGGGAGATAATACCCTTATTTGGCCACTATTGGTAACTTTTTTGAGCGATAATACCCATATTTGACCACTTTTTGGGATAAAATTTTTGGTACCTTTTTGGGCGTAATACCCTTGGCCACTTTGGGTACCCTTTTTTGGGAGATAATACCCTTATTTGGCCACTATTGGTAACTTTTTTGGGCGGTAATACCCATATTTGACCACTTTTTGGTACCTTTTTGGACGTAATACCCTTATTTGGCCACTTTGGGTACCCTTTTTTTTGGAGATAACACCCTTATTCTGTCGCAATTGTACCCGTCTTTGGGGAGATAATACCCTTGTTTGGCCACTATTGGTATCCTTTTTGGGCGTTAATACCCATATTTGGCCACTTTTTGATAACCCTTTTGGGATATAATACCCATATTTGGTACCTTTTAGGGAGATAATACCCTTATTCGGTCACATTAGTACCCGTTTTGGGAGGTAATACCCTTATTTGGCATCTCTCTTTTTGGGAGATAATACCCTTATTTGGCCACTCCCTTTTTGGGAGATAATACCCTTATTTGGCCACTTTGGTACCCTTATCGGGAGATAAAAACCCAATTTGGCCACTTTGGTGTCGTTGGTTCGACATTTACAGGGTCTCGGTTATTTAGTAACCTATTCATCCGTTTTTCCAGCTTCTTTGGCGGCGATTTCGACGCCGATCGGTTGCTTGGTGAGCGGGCCGATCATCGACAGATTCGGTCGAAAGATGGGGCTGATCACCCTCAACATCCCGGCATTCATCGGCTGGCTTTGCATCGCGGTGAACCCGAGTTTGGCGCAGTTGTACATCGGCCGCCTTTTGACTGGATTCGCATGCGGGCTTTCGAGCATCCCAGCGACCGTCTACACGGCTGAAAGTTCGACGGCCTCCCTCCGCGGACTTCTCGTCACCGGGACGTCCATCTCGATATCCCTAGGGGTCGCCTTAGTCTACATTCTGGGTCTCTTCCTCGGCGAAAACTGGAAATTAGTCGCCGCCATATGCAGCGTCTTCCCAGTCTGTTCGGCCGTCTTAATCGCCTTCCTAATGCCCGAAAGTCCGGTTTGGCTCATGGCCAACGGAAAGCCCGAGAAAGCCTGCCAATCTCTTAAGATTCTTCGGGGATTCCCGGAGATCTCAGAGATACAGCATGAGCTCGACGAAATGAGCGAGAAGGCTGCAGAAAGCAGAAAGGGTAAGAGAAATCTTTTGGCAAATTTGAAAGCCATGATGAAACCCGAAGCATATAAACCATTCATTTTGATGAACATCTTCTTCCTTTTTCAACAACTCACTGGGATATTTGTGGTCATCTTCTACGCTGTGGATGTCGTCAGAGAAGCGGGCGTTACGACCGACCCGTTTGTCGTCGCCGTTTTGATCGGTCTTACTCGCCTTTCGGTCACTTTCTGTGCAGCTTTTATGTCGAAAAGATTCGGCAGGCGTCCCACCGCTATCACTTCCGGCATAGGGATGACCATATCGCTCGCAGCACTCGGGACACATCTCTATCTCCAAAAGACATCCCATTTTGAAGAAACCTCAGATTTCAACGTGACAAACGCAACAAATATGAGCAGATTGGAAAACACGGAAATGCCAGAACCATCATTTCTCCCAGTCATCGCTATCCTCATCTACATCTTGGCTTCCACTGTCGGATTTCTTACCCTCCCCTGGGCGATGATCGGGGAAGTCTATCCCGCACAAGTGCGCGGCGTCGCCAGCGGTATGACCACCTGCATAACCTATTTGGTCAGCTTCGTAGCGGTCAAACTATACCCGAAAATGGTTCAAGTTCTCGACAAACATGGAGTCTTCTATTTCTACGGATTGATGGCGCTTCTAGGCACCGTTTTCGTTATCGTCTACCTACCGGAGACCCAAGGGAAGACTTTGGCGCAGATTGAAGCGTACTTCGCCGGCAAAAGTAAGCCAAATCACCCCCCAGTCAATATATTTATGTTTTTTTCAGAGAAAAGAAAACCTGAGCGATATGACGAAGAAGAGGCATTACATGCGAAAGAAATGGTCATCATTCAACCAGCGAAGCAATAGATTCTCCCGGGAAATAGACACTGCCAAATTGTGGAAGGGGCCCCCGAGTTTCCAAAACTACCACCGGGAGCGACACCTACGCACACACTATTTCTTTCCCCCAGAAACACCTATCTTTACGTTCAGAAAATTCATGTTTTTCCCGTTTTTTTTTTTTTTAGAAAACAAAGACTGAAATTTTTTTCAATTTTGTAAATATGTAAATACTTTATTGTTCATTGGTAAAAATGAATGACAATTATTGTGAACCTTAAAATAATAATGTTTTATTACCTTGGTGCTAAATTATTACTTTTATTGGCCTCTTAAATACATTTTTTGGGAGATAATGTTGGTAACATTGCTAACTACGTCATTACAGGAATGGTAACCTCCCCCATTTTTTGCTCTTTTTCCTATTTCTTTGTCTCGTACGTCTCCGGAGAGAAATAACCCATATTTTTGACGGCTGATTCAGTTTCTACAGACGATTTCGCGTTAAATACACTCTTTTTACTTAACAAAGACCCATTTTTAAAATAAAAAGGACATTGGGCGGGTGTTTTGTGAAGGTTATTTCATGGTTTTCTTTACAGTTTATCCATGTTCCGAAGGTTTTTTGAAGGGAAAATCGATGTAATCGGATATATCTTGTTCTGAAGTTACTTCCAAGGGCGTACCAGGTTCACCTAAAAAATGGGAGATAATGTTGGCAACATTGCTAACTACGTCATCACAGGAATGGTAACCTCCCCATCTTTGGCTCTTCTTCCTTTTTCTTTATCACGTACGTCTCCGGAGAGAAATAAAAAGTTTAATTACAACCCCCATTAATTTTTAGAGAAGATTGAAAGCTAAAAGCCTTTTTTTTCTGCGCATGCGCAATTCCAGCAAAATTTCCTTTAAAACGGCCAAAACTCCCTAAACTTAAATGGCAACTCATATTTTGACGGCAGATTCAGTTTCTACAGACAATTTCGCGTTAAATACACTCTTTTTCCTTAACAAAAGACCCATTTTTAAAATAAAAAGGACATTGGGCTCTATGGGTGTTTTTCTGAAGGTTACTTCATGGTTTTCTTTACAGTTTATCCATGTTCCGATGGTTTTTTGAAGGGAAAATCGATGTAATCGGATATATCTTGTTCTGAAGTTACTTCCGAGGGCATACCAGGTTCACCTAAAAAATGGGGGATAATGTTGGCAACATTGCTAACTACGTCATCACAGGAATGGTAACCTCCCCATTTTTTGCTCTTTATCCTATTTCTTTGTCTCGGACGTCTCCGGAGAGAAATAACCCATATTTTTGACGGCAGATTCAGTTTCTACAGACGATTTCGCGTTAAATACACTCTTTTTCCATAACAAAAGACCCATTTTTAAAATAAAAAGGACATAGGGCTCCATGGGTGTTTTTCAGAAGGTTATTTCATGGTTTTCTTTACAGTTTATCCACGTTCCGATGGTTTTTTGAATGGAAAATCGATGTAATCGAATATATCTCGTTCTGAAGTTACTTCCAAGGGCGTACCAGGTTCACCTAAAAAATAAAAAGTTTTATGGTAAACCTGAGAATTTATGAACCACCCTGTAATTTGTTGGTACCTGTGGAACCGATAGATCTGATACAGTATTCATTGAGTGTGAATCCTTTTTTTAAGGCGTGAGCTCTCATTTCTTTATTAAAATTGTCGCTTCCTGTAAAATAAAGAGCGGCGCAGTAAAATTGGTCGTGGGGTACGATTCGAATGTCGAGTCTTCTCCATTTTTCGCTCACTTTGCAGACACCCATGAATTTAACTTTTCCAGCGGAAATCGTATCTGTGAGGAGTCCGCATTTTTCGAGCTTTTCAACGATTTCTTTTAAAAGTTTTCCGCTCCTTTCCTGCCCTTTTGATGACGTAAAATCCGGATGGGTAACAAGAAGATCGACATCTCCGCTTTCCGCTTTTCCTCGTCGATAACTTCCGCAAATCGTCATCTCAAATTTATCGTCAACTCTTTTAATTTGATCTTTTAAAATAACTTCAATCTCCTGTACTTCAGATCGTGGAATTTTCTCTTCAAAATCTCTAAAATATCTTAAAGAAATATAAAAAATAATAAATCAGCCTAATTTTCATACTTAAGCCCTATTTGTTGATGATGATTTAAACTATGTTTAATTTTTTCAAGGTCATCGATAGTTTTGACCCCAGATTTGAAAAGTTCTTGGGCTTTCGCCGCTCCGATTCCGCTTACGCGAGTCAGCAAATTCACCGCCTGCGACATCTCGTCATTTCGAATCTGAAAAAAGAAAAATTTTGTAATTAATCATCCGATATGTTGGCGTTTTGCCAGTTTGACTGTTTTTCGTTTTTTTTTTTTTTTTTTTTTTTTTTTTTTTTTTTTTTTTTTTTTTTTTTTTTTTTTTTTTTTTTTTTTTTTTAATGTTTTAAAGATAAATAACGATTTAGATAAATAACGATTTAGAAGGCAGTGGTTTTTTTTTGTACATTTTCAAGCTTATGGAGCTTCCCAGTCGATAAAAACTCGTCAATTAAACGTTCTAAAGATAAGAAATAACGATTTAGGAGGCAGTGGGTTTTTATGTACATTTTCAAGCTTACGGAGCTTCCCTGTAGATAAAAACTCGTTAATTAAACGTTCTGAAGATAAGAGATAACTATTTAGGAGGCAGTGGGTTTTTATGTACATTTTCAAGCTTACGGAGCTTCCCAGTTGATAAAAACTCGTCAATTAAACGTTTAAAGATAAGAAATAATAATTTAGGAGGCAGGGGTTTTTTCTTACATTTCAAGCTTACGGAGCTTCCCCGTCGATAAAAACTCGTCAATAAACGTTCTAAAGAAAGAAATACCGATTAGGAGGCAGTGGGTTTTTTTTTTACATTTTCAAGCTTACGGAGCTTCCCATTAGATAAATACTAGTCAATTAACGTTCTAAATGTGAGAAACACCGATTAAGGAGGCAGTGGGTTTTTTCTTACATTTTCAAGCTTACAGAGCTTCCCAGTCGATAAAAACTTGTCAATTAACGTTCTAAAGATAAGAAATAACGATTTAGGAGGCACTGGGTTTTTTCGTACATTTTCAAGCTTGCGGAGCTTCCTGGTAAATAAAAACTCATCAATAAACGTTCTAAAGATAAGAAATAACGATTTAGGAGGCATGGGTTTTTTCTGATATTATCAAGCTTAGGAGCTTCCCAGTCGATAACTACAATCAATTATACATTCTAAAGATAATAATAACGATTTAGGAGGCAGTGGGTTTTTTTCGTACATTTTCAAGCTTACGGAGCTTCCCAGTCGATAAAAACTTATCAATTAAATGTTCTAATGATAAGAAATAACGATTTAGGAGGCAGTGGGTTTTTTCTTACATTTTCAAGCTTACGGAGCTTCCCAGTCGATAAAAACTCGTCAATTAAACGTTCTAAAGATAAGAAATAACGATTTAGGAGGCACTGGGTTTTTTCTGATATTTTCAAGCTTAGGAGCTTCCCAGTCGATAACTACTAGTCAATTATACATTCTAAAGATAATAATAACGATTTAGGAGGCAGTGGTACATTTTCAAGCTTACGGAGCTTCCCAGTCGATAAAAATTAAATGTTCTAATGATAAGAAATAACGATTTAGGAGGCAGTGGGTTTTTTTTCTTACATTTTAAGCTTACAGAGCTCCCAGTCGAAAAACTCTTCAATTAAACGTTCTAAAGATAAGAAATAACAATTTAGGAGGCAGTGGGTTTTTTTCTTATTTTCAAGCTTAGGAGCTTCCCAGTCGATAACTACTAGTCAATTATACATTCTAAAGATAATAATAACGATTTAGGAGGCAGTGGGTTTTTTTCCGTACATTTTCAAGCTTACGGAGCTTCCCAGTCGATAAAACTTATCAATTAAAATGTTCTAATGATAAGAAATAACGATTTAGGAGGCAGTGGGTTTTTTTCCTTACATTTTCAGCTTACGGAGCTTCCCCGTCGATAAAAACTCGTCGATTTTATCCGCGATTTTAGCTCCGACGCCATTCAATTTTCTCGCTTCTTCTCCACTTTTTATCCGTTCCGGATGTGCCGCTAAGGCCTGAGCTGCTTTTCTATATGCGTTATGTTTATGGATATTTCGATGAACGTTTTTCTCATTTTCTGCCAGCTCTAAAATTTATAAAGTACTTAAAAAAATAAAAATTTAAGACAAAATATTCTTACCATGAAGAAATTCACAAAAATCATAATTAGGATTAGAACTGTCTTCTGCTCGTCGTTTTCCCATAATTATAAATTTATAAACTAAACGATGGTTATTTTACTGTAAATTGTTTTATATACTTTGAGGAAGAACCCAATGGAACTGGAACAGTTAATTGGAACAGTTACTTTGGTGAAACCGGTGCTGGAACGGTTGAGTGGTCAAGGTAACCTTCGTATTACCTTCCTGCAAACAAAACCTTTTGTTTTTATTCTTATGCATTTTACAATTAAAAAAAAAAAGTCTTTTACGTCTATGTTTCAAAACTTAATCAAACTAGAGCCGTTCCAAACAACTCGAAGTATCGGTTCTTTGGAGCGGTTCCCACCACGTTCCATTTACGTCGGTAACCTTTGTATAACCTTCCTTTCAAACAAAACCTTTTGTTTTCTTTCATGTACTATTTAATTTTAAAAAAAGTCTTTTAGGTCTTCAATGTTTCTAATTTTCCCAGGCAAGACCCAGAAATGGGTACTTGCTTCGGCCTTTTTAAGAAAAATCCAAAAAAAAGGTAATTAAAAAGAAAAAAAATTATAAAATGTTAATTATTATTTTAAATAGAAATCTTAAGCTTCAAAGGTGCGTTTACGTCCGAGACGATGACAAAGTTGAAGTGAGTCTTTTTTTGGTATCTAGTACACCCAGCTGGTCTACCAGCTACCCTAGTAGACCAGCTGGGTGTACTAGATATGTTGACGTTTTTCAGTATCGCACACAGATTAACCAGCTGGGTGTAATAGTCGAGTAATATTAATTTTTTATAGCTTGAACTCTTAGTGGACGAAGGAGATATGACGGTAAGATCTTTTATACCTAGCTGTTTTTTAATATATTTTTTTTAAAGGAAAATGAAGAGTCTGATGTCTGGACCATGTCTGGAAAGTAAGTTTTTAACCTTTTTATTTAAAAAATGTCGAAAATATCTAAATCCTAAATTCCGTTGCATTCATGGATAGATTAGCGAGAAAATTTCCTTCTGATAAATTCATGAAGGTATGTAGAGCATTCTGGTGGTCATAACACACATGCTCATTGTCGCACCGCTTCTAACAGGAAAAAACAGTGTTGCCAGTTGGCGACACTGTCTTCATTTTCACAGCATTCATTAGCACCGTAGGAATTTTGACTGCTTTTAGCTTTTATTAATGTTTTCTTTAATCATTTTTAGGTGAAGGGAAGGCGTTTGAATAAATTGGTTGCTAAATCGCAGCAATGCTTGCTGGAAAATCTTCGAAATGAGGATTTAGAGTATGAAAATTATTTTTTAAAGTTTTTTAAAATTAATTTATGATTATAGGGGTTGCCAAATTGTTCCGCTGGATGCTTATACATTGTTGGCGTCGAGGGCGCTTCAAAAGCGAAAAATTAGTTGTTCGTCGTCGACTCCTCCAAGTTCCGTCGATTTGGAATGGGAAAATGAAGGTAATCGAACGAAATTTGAGATCTAACGATTTTTGAAAAACATTTTTTTTCAGGTTTTTCTCATGCGTTTAGACTGAAAAGCCATTGTAGCACAAATGTTGAAGAGGCTTCCTCGTGTTCTTTTGGCGAAGGGAGCCCCCCGGAGTCGCTGGAATGGGACCCGTGCGACCCGTCCGCTCACGATTTTGAAACCGAGCAGCTCATCGAGGAAATAGAGCAACTCACGAGCAGAGCGCTCGAAGAAACAGGCGATTGGACGAACAGATAAAAGAAGGCGATTATGTTAGCAGTGGGGTTTGGGGTAATGGCGGTTGTGAATAACCTGACTATTGAAGGTTTTATTAGGTTACAGCAGGTTTTTATGGTTAGGTTATGAATAACCTGACTACTGAAGGTTCTGTTATGACTGGTCCTTGACGGTTAAAATCATAGAGTTAAGAATAAACTGGAGGGGAAATTGGCAAGTGGATAAAAAGAAGGAGATTATATTAGAGGGGTTTGGGGAAATTGCGGTTGCCGTATATGCAGAGTTATGACTTTCATTAACGTATATGCAGAGTTATGACTGTGATAAACGTATATACAGAGTTATGACTCTGATTTACGTTCGTGCAGAGTTATGACTATTAACTTCGAGTTGCGTATATTTAACGTATATGCAGAGTTATGACTCTGATTAACGTTCATGCAGAGTTATGATTCTGATTAACGTATATGCAGAGTTATGACTCTGATTGACGTGTATGCAGAGTAATGACTCTGATTAACGTGTATGCAGAGTAATGACTCTGATTAACGTGTATGCAGAGTTATGATTCTGATTTACGTTCATGCAGGGTTATGACTCTGATTAACGTATGCAGAGTTATGACTCCGATTAATAACCTTACTATTGAAGGTTCCATAAGGTTATAACTGGTTCTTGACCAACCAATACATTCTCCCTCGAGTTTATTCTTACCTCTATGGTCCCTAACATTTAAAAAATAAATAAAAGTCCATAATCTTAAGATTTAATCTAAAAACCAGTGCCAACTTGATTCCCTCTCACAAATTTAGAGAAATTGGCGATTGGATTAAAAGGAGGGGATTATGTTAGCAGTGGGGTTTGGGGGAAATGGCGGATGTGAATAACCTGACTATTGAAGGTTTCTATAAGGTTATAACTGGTTCTTGAACCATATATTCTCCTTCAAGTTAATTCTTACCTCTATCCCTAACATTTAAAAATAAAAGTCCATAATCTTAAGATTTAATCTAAAAACCAGTGCCAACTTGATTCCCTCTCTTTAGGTTATATTTTATTCAGGTTATAATTTTCTACAGATCAAGAAATTAGAACGTCCTTTTCTCGACTGCCTTGTTTAGTCTTAGTTTTATGTTCTTATAGTAATATTTAGTAAATTGTAGCTTTTAAAAAATATCCCACCACTTTAATTTGAGCTTAAACGCATATCATTTTTTCTAATTATTAATTCATCAAGTGCCTTTTATAAATTATTATTTTTATTATTTTTATTACGCTCATTTAAAATTAATTAAAAAAATGTGTGACAATAACGCTAAGGTTGCACGAATATTTTGTTAGTTTATAAGTGTGAATTAAATATTAGATTTAAAAATTATTTTTTTGATTATTGAAAAAACCTATGTCAATCGAGTTTCCATGGTGATGTTTCGCAGGGTACCAACATAAGAATCGACCCCATTTGTTGACTCTGTTTCCATGGTGACGTTTCATGCAGGGGTACCAACAAGAATCGACCCCATTTGTTGACTCTGTTTCCATGGTTTTTATGCAGGGGTACAAACATAACGATCGACCCCATATTTGTTGACCGATTCAGTTTCTATGGAAACATTTCTGTTGTAGAGTGTCCGTTTATTTTATTTCCTTTTTTCTGGATATGGCTGTTCTCGGACGTTTGCAATTACCGACACCGACGGATGAAGATGACCTGTATAGCGGATATGACGACTACCATCCAGCATTTAATACAAAAAATATCGAACAAGACGAATATTTACAGGAAGCGCTCAAATCTTCTTATGGAAAACGCACAAGATTAGTAAGTCGAAAAAAAAAGTTATTCTAATTTTTAAAAAGTATACAGGATTTAAGACTCCTGGGACTGCGATGCGACTTGGGACATCATCAGGATTTAGAGAAAGCGCGCTACGTCCTGTCACAGGTATGACAGATCAGATCAACCGGCCATGACTGCTGTCAGAGGCGCTGGATATACTTCGCAGAGAAGCGACATGATCGTCACGCCTCGCCCTTCTATAACGCCGCTTCTTGAGCGATCAGAAGAAAGGATAGAAGATAAAATAAGAAGAATCGAAAAATCGATAACAGAATTAATCGACGAATCTTGTATTCTTGCAAGCAAAAAAGACTTCACCGCTGCTCTAGAGAAAGCGAAAGAAGCATCAGGAAAAGAAAAGAATCTAATCAGAATCCAAGAACAATCAGGAATGGGCGACACCCATAATATCGACCTAACATGCCTCGTTCTCTTCAATTTAGCGACCCAATACCAAAATAACGAAATGAATTCAGAATCTCTAAACACCTACACAGTTCTAACATCAAACAGAATGTTTCAGAATTCAAATCAACTTAAAGTGAACATGGGTAACCTCTATGTACGAACTGGCCAAATTCCGAAAGCGATTAAAATGTACAGGATGGCCCTCGATCAAGTACCGACGACATATAAAGATTTGAGAGTCAAAATAATGCATAATATTGGATTGCTTTTTGTTAAAATGGGACAGTATAATGATGCGTGCAGCAGTTTGAGTATATAATGCAAGAAAAACCGAATTTTAAAGCTGGTAAGTTTATTTGAAATTGAATTGTCCCTGAGCACCATGGGGTAGAACCTAAGAGAAGGTTATCTAACTGTAGAAGATAGACTGTAAAGGATACTTGTGCGTTTACGTAAGCAGAACAACGCGCAAGCGCAACAATTAGATAACCTTATCCCCACAAAAAACACCCCGTGTAAAAACACCCCGCCTCGCAAAATCCTTTTACATCAGCCGGAAAAAGTTGTGATATCAACTTCCCCGCCCTCAAATGAGCGAGAAGAGTCGATACGCCCGAGTGGTAGGTACGATGATGTGAGAAGCATGATGCCCGTGCTCCCGTTTTCAATGCTCCCCTTGGCGGCATCGCGAAATGCTTTGTATCAGTGATTGCCGTTATTTATCAAGCCCTGGAACGTCCTGGAACGCTTAAGAATTACTGTGTTATCACTAAGTTCCTAACTAATCACTAGTATACACCCCATACACATACATACACATACCCCCCCCCCCCGTACTCACACATGACACTACGCCTTCATCTACGTATGTCTGAGTGTTTGAATCATAACGATTTTTCCCGAAGAACGCACAGCACGTCTTAACTACGTCCCTGTAAACAAACATTTCGCGATGCCGCCAAGGGGAGCATTGAAAACGGGAGCACGGGCATCATGCTTCTCACATCATCGTACCTACCACTCGGGCGTATCGACTCTTCTCGCTCATTTGAGGGCGGGGAAGTTGATATCACAACTTTTTCCGGCTGATGTAAAAGGATTTTTGCGAGGCGGGGTGTTTTTTACACGGGGTGTTTTTTGTGGGGATATCATATCTTTTTGTAGTTTAAAACTGGCAAAAATTACCCAATTTATGTTTTATGTTTCGTTCTTTTTTCGTCAGTTCTTTCGTTCTTTTTAGGGTCGAATTTACCTTAAGGGGTCAGGAAGACCCATTTCCGAAATCCGACCTCTGGTGTAAAACGGATGTACAGAAGGCGCCTCAGACTAACTGACGATCGAAAAATGATCACTGGTCAAATTGACCCCAAGGGGTCTGGAAGACCCATTTCCGAAATTCGACCTTATGTGTAAATCGGGTGTACAGCCGGCGCCACAGACAATGATCACTGGTCAAATTGACCCTGAGGGGTCTGGATGACCCATTTCCGAAATCCGTCCTCATTACTATACTCGTCCTCATTGCTAAACTCAGAAGGAAGCTCTGTGCACAATTTCAAGTCGATTGGTCTTGTCTCCAGGCTGTGTACCCGTTAAAGTGGCTAAAATTACCCTAAAATTTCAGTTTTTTGTTCCTAACTTTTTTTTAAGTTAAGATTTCGGGGTAAATCTTTCAAAAGGCACTGGCTCAAGTTGAAAGGAAGCTCTGTGCAAAATTTCAAGTCAATCGGTGCGCTAGGAGAGGCTGTAGCCTTGTCTAGCTGAATAAGAAGAAGAAGAAGAAGAAGAAGAAGAAGAACACGGTAAAGGCGAAAAACCGGGTTTTCAGACTTTCATATCTCGGCTCCCTGTGGACCGATCGACTTGAAATTTTCAGCGTTTACTCATATCATATCAAAGTAAATCTGTAGCAAATTTCAAGTCGATCGGTCCACAGGGAGCCGAGATCCAGATACCTGAAAAACGCAAATCGTGACGTCCAGTAAACATACACTGGTAGGTACCGTTTTCTGACGTCTTCGGACTGGGTGTTGCTTGGCGGGGCGGAACGCTACCGCGTTCCTAGATGCTGTTAGGCTACCTTTTACAGTTAGGTAATATGAATGCTCGCGCATGCGCGTTTTAAACTGTAGAAGATAGACTGTAAAGGATACTTGTGAGTTTACGATAGCAGAACAACGCGCAAAAGCAACAGTTAGATAACCTTCCACTGTTAGGCTACCTTTTACAGTTAGGTATCACAGGAATGCTCGCGCATGCGCGTTGTAAACTGTAGAAGGTAGACTGTAAAGGATACTTGTGAGTTTACGATAGCAGAACAACGCGCAAGCGCAACAGTTAGATAACCTTCAACTGTTAGGCTACCTTTTACAGTTAGGTATCACATGAAAGCTCGCGCATGCGCGTTGTAACTGTAGAAGATAGACTGTAAAGTATACTTGCGAGTTTACGATAGCAGAACAACGCGCAGGCGCAACAGTTACATAACCTTCAACTGTTAGGCTACCTTTTACAGTTAGGTATCACAGGAATGCTCGCGCATGCGCGTTGTAAACTGTAGAAGACAGACTGTAAAGGATACTTGTGAGTTTACGATAGCAGAACAACGCGCAAGCGCAACAGTTAGATAACCTTCAACTGTTAGGATACCTTTTACAGTTAGGTATCTCATGAATGCTCGCGCATGCGCGTTGTTAACTGTAGAAGATAGACTGTAAAGTATACTTGCGAGTTTACGATAGCAGAACAACGCGCAGGCGCAACAGTTAGGTAACTTTCAACTGTTAGGCTACCTTTTACAGTTAGGTAACACTAACATATGAATGCTCGCGCATGCGCGTTGTAAACTGTAGAAAATAGACTGTAAAGGATACTTGCGAGTTTACGATAGCAGAACAACGCACAGCCGCAACAGTTAGATGACCGTCTGCTGTTAGGCTGCAGTTTACAGTCAGGTAAGACAAGAATGCTCGCGCATGCGCGTTGTAAACTGTAGAAGGTAGACTGTAAAGATACTTGTGAGTTCACGATATCAGAACAACGCGCATGCGTAACAGTTAGATAACCTTATACTGTTAGACTGCCTTTTACAGTTAGGTATCACAGGAATTCTCGCGCATGCGCGTTGTAAACTGTAGAAAATAGACTATAAAGGATACTTGCGAGTTTACGTTAGCAGAACAATGCGCAGGCGCCAATAACCCAGCCCAATGTTCCATATATCTGTGCAGCATCTAATCTAATTGTTTTCTAGGATTATATACTGTAATTTGCTACTACGCTATGGGCGATAAAGAAAAAATGAAAGAAAGTTTTACCAAAATGCTGTCTATCTCTTTGGACATTGATGAAGAACGATATGCTGCTATGGTTGATACAGCAAAAAAAGTGTTGGACTTATTTATTTCTTTTAGGATGATGATCCAAATCAAAAATTGGTTTTTGAAGTAATCCGCGATGACAATTTGAGACGTTTGGAGAGAGAATTGAGAAATCAGGCGTATAGCAGTATTTTGAATGCGGCTAAATTGATCGCTCCGGCTATCGATAATAATTTTACTGCTGGATATAATTGGTGTATGGAGGCAGTAAGGAGTTCTTTACATCCTAGTTTGGCTGGTGACCTTGAAGTGAATAGAGCGTTGATGTATCTGAAGCAGCGTGATCTTCCTCCAGCCATCGAGACGCTCAAAGGGCTTCAGAAAAGCCCCGAATCACGTCTTGCCACCACTGCTGCCACCAATCTCTCCTTCATTTACTACCATGTAGCGTTCCTTAATGCAAGAACCTCCTTTTAATTCATTTTCAGCGAGGAGAAATAGACGAAGCTGAAAAGTTTGCTGAACTTGCTCGAATTTCGGATAGCTACAACGCTGCTGCGTTTGTCAATTTGGGAAACTGTGCTTTGGCCAGAGGAGAGTATGAAAAAGCGAAAAATTTCTACTTGACAGCTATCGACAATGACCCATCTTGTATAGCTGCTCTTTACAATTTAGGTCTAGTGCATAAAAGGCTGGAACAATATGAAGATGCCCTCGATTATTTTCTTAAGCTACATGCGATTATGAGCAGCCATCCGCCAGTCCTATATCAGCTAGCGCATCTTCACCAGTTGGTCGGCGATATCGATCAAGCCATTGAATGGTACGTGTTACTTGTGAGCTTACCAGAACGCGCATGCGACGACGCGCAAGCTTATCCGCGTTGTTCCTTGTAAACTCACAAGTACTCCTCAAATTCTAATTCCTCCTCAGGTTTCTTCAGCTACTAAGTATCGTCCCAGCAGATCCAAGCATACTTCAAAAACTCGGTGAAATCTACGATGAGGACAATGACAAACAGCAAGCGTATCACTATCACTACGAAGTAATAGAATGATGTTATATTTCATTTTATTTTGGTTCTTCAAGGCTTTTAGATATTTGCCATCAGACTTAAGAGTTTTGGATTGGCTTGGAGCATACTATGTGACCCATAGAGTACCCGAAAAGGCGATTCCATTCTACGAAAAGGCGGCATTGATGCAACCTCATGAAAGCAAATGGCCTCTCCTGATTGGCTCATGCCATCGCAGAGCAGGAAACTACCAAGCAGCCTTAAATACATACAAAACTACATTATCTAGATTCCCAGAAAACGTTGAATGTCAGTCATATTAGTTTTTATAAAAATCAAACTTTCTTTTAGGTTTGAAGTATTTGGTTAGACTATGCAGCGACCTTGGATTGAAAGAGACTACGGAATATGCGATGGAGTTGAAAAGAGCAGAAAAAGCGAAAGAAATAAGGGAAAGGATTAGCAGTAGCAGATCTGGATCGAGGAGGAGCAGTGGGCGATCTTCTAGCGGAAGAGGAGGCCATAGCCCTGCTATGGACTCTCCAGTCCCGCCAACCCGCGCATCGTACCAGCAGCAAACTCAACAGCACATCGGTAGGGTGCATTTTAAGAATAGCGGTTTTTTTTTAGAAAACCTCAATATCTCGAGAACTAATGATCGCACAGAGCTCATTTTTTTGCCAAATTTATCATCTAAAGACGCATCTTTGCACAAAAAATGAGCTCTGTGGATGATAGTTCTCGAGATATTGAGGTTTTTCTAAAAAAAAAAAACCGTTTTTCTCAATCAGTTATTTTTTATAACAAAACTTTTTTTTTTGGGAAAAAAAGCGAATTACAGCGATCCGCTCGGCCCTATACAAGAAAGACCGAGAACAGGGATGCTCCCGCCGAAAACTCCGTGGGGAAAAAGTACCGACGAAGATTTCGCGGATGAAGAAATCACCCACGATCTTCTTCCTGAATAATTTTTTCTATCAACATTTTTCGCTGAAAATTAATAAAACATAAAAGTAACATTTTTGTATTTATTTAAAAAGTAAAAATATTGAATATAAAAATTTTAATTTGGGCAGGAGAAATCATTTTCTTTATTGATTTCGACGACAACGTTGGTAACCCTGGTTATCAAAGGCTCTAAGGCACTCATTTCTAATTCTTTCCATTTCTCGCTGAGAGTTCTGTGCGCTCTTTTTAATGGGTTTTTTAAACTTTTGTGTTTTGGGTCGAAATTTAGAGTGAAAATAATGAGCGAGTCGCTCACGAATGGATTTTCGACGTCGCAGAGCGAATGGAAATTTTCCGCTAAGTCGTGGTTTACGTTTTGTAAATCGTAGATGACCATTAATTTACTCTGATTAAGTTGGCGACCGTAGTTTTCTAAAAAGTCGAATCGTTCGGCCTCGTAAATTTCTGAACCTCGTAAAACGATCGGGTCCGTCGAAAAAGACGTTTCGTAGAGATTCTTAATACGAGATGAAATACATTCGGCTTCTTCTTTACCGTCTAAATAAATTAAAGTTATACACGTTGGAGGTGCTACACTTTCAGCCAACATCTCAAAAGTTCCTTCTTTCTGATTAAAAACTTTTCTTTCCTTAAAAATACGCATCTTAAATAAATCGAATCCTTCAAAATTAGATTTTTTCGCCGGAGAAAGAGCCATATGAAGAAAAGCAGCACATACAGTAAGAAGAATACATGCACCAATCATGACATTTTTCTTTTCCACAGTTGGCGACCCTGGAAAAAATCCTCAATTATTCAGAATAGGGTGGAAGTGTCCTATTACGCACTAGGAGCAAAATGAGGCGTTTTTTGCTCCGGAAACACAATATTCGGTATGTCCTGTTCTTCCTCGCTCTCTTCAGTAAACTCGCCACTGCCTTCTAAACATATTTTTAACATTTTTTCCATTAAAAAAATATTTATTTTACCTGTATAAACCTCTTTAAAACGACTCCTTAGTACTCTATCAGACCCTAAAAAACAAAAATGGAAAAAAAAAGTTTAAATAAGTCACTTACCTGCATTTTTTAGGGGCATCTCGACTGTCAGTAAAAGAAAATTCAATGGAAGAGAAAAAAAAACTTAAAAATCAATCAAATTTAACAGTTTCCCTAAATATAGGCCATTTTGTTCAAAAAATTATAACTTATTAGTGTTGTTAACCTTGGCAACCTTAGTGTAACCTTCTTGGCAACCTTCGTATAGGTAAATTTTGTGTTTTAGTGTGGCAACACTGAAATCACAGAGTAGATTGTCAAATCAAAACTGCCACTGTCAGTTAAAGAAAATTCAACGGAGTAGAAAAAAAAATTAAAAATCAATAAAAATTAACAGGTTTCCTAAACATAGGCCATTTTGTTCAAAAAATTATAACTTATTAGTGTTGTTAACCTTGGCAACCTTAGTGTAACCTTCTTCGCAACCTTCGTAAAGGTAAATTTTGTGTTTTGTGTGGCAACACTTAAATCACAGAGTAGAAACGTCAAATCAAAAGTGCCTTGTCTAGCGAATTTTTTAATGATAACTTTATCACTTTTCCTGTCTAAATGTCGAGACTGATACCCTTCAGATATGAATAAACATGGAGTTTATATGATATTTTTAATTTTGGGTGAGTTGACTTCTTTTTTTTTGTGTGTAAATAATGGTTTTTTTTAGTCTTTACGGAGGGGAGATTGCAGAAGGATATTGGACATTCGAAAAAGGAAGTAGTCGGGTTGTGTAAAACTCCAGATGGATATCCTAGACACTGCGAAGATTCAGCAAATACGACAGAGAAGTCGGTTGTGACTTCGGAGATCATGACAACACAGAAGGCGGTGGAAGTTACGAAGATCATGAAGGCAGTGGAAACGACTGGTACCGTTACAACCCAGAAGGCCGAAACGACGCAGAATTTGGTAGTAACGACAGTAATTCCAGCGAAATCGACAATGGAGGACCCATCCGACAAAGTTTCCGACTTTTCGCGGAAAGACCAGAATGGCAAAATCGATACTGGATCGGCCGCTTTGGCCGCTGGAATTTGCGTCGCTATCGCTCTCGCAGGATATACGTCGCTCATGGTTTACCGAAAGATCATTTTGTAAGATTTTATATTACCTAATATGCTATTTAACTGAATATATTCAAGGAAATATTAAGAAAAGGGTTTTTTAAGGAACGTTTTTAAAAATACAGGCCTTGAAAGTCCAATGAACTAAGCTGATCAATGTTGTAGTACCCATAAAAGATCGTTTTTTGGGTCAAATCTATTGCTCCTAGCTGGACTCCAAAGGCCTCCTTGAGTGGCATCATTATTCTTGAGCTAACCCCCCCCCCCCCCCCCCCCCGAAAAAAAAAGAAAGTTGTTATGGTACCCTTGACTGTTTATTTTTCTTTTCAAAAACAAATTTAATTCAATCATTAAAAGCTTAACCTTGTTTAAAAGTAAACAAAAGATTAATATCATTTAAATAAACCAAGGTTAATCGTCGGTTAATTCATGATTTCAAATTGGCACTCCTGCTTTTTCTACCCATATATCCACAGCTAAAGAATTTTTTGTTTTTAAGTGAATTCAAGTTGGTTCTCCTGGAGCTTTTTATCTGGCTAAACTATATCTAGTTGTCATTAAGTTATTTCAACAATGTCAGTTGCCACTCCTGCTTTTTTGACCCTTATATCCACAGTTAAAGAGTTTTTTTTATCTTTAAGTGAATTCAAGTTGGTACTCCTGGAGCTTTTAATCTGAGCTAAACTATATCTAGTCTCATTAAGTTATTTCGACAATGTTGGCACTCCTGCTTTTTCGACCCTTTATATCCACAGCTAAAGAGTTTTTTGTCTTTAAGTGAATTCATGTTGGTTCTCCTGGAGCTTTTAATCTGAGCTAAACTAAACTAAACTCTAGTCGTCATTAAGTTATTTCAACAATGTCAAGTTGGCACTCCTGCTTTTTCGCCCATGTTAAGTTGGCACTCCTGCTTTTTTACCCTTATATCCACAGTTAAAGAGTTTTTTGTCTTTAGGTGAATTCAAGTTGGTTCTCCTGAGCTTTTAATCTGAGCTAAACTATATCTAGTCGTCATTAAGTTATTTCGACAATGTCAATTTGGCACTCCTGCTTTTTCGACCCTTATATCCACAGCTAAAGAATTTTTTGACTTTAAGTGAATTCAAGTTGGTTCTTAAGTGAAATCAAGTTGGTTCTCTGAGCTTTTTATCTGGCTAAACTATATCTAGTCGTCTTTAGTTATTTGACAATGTTGGCACTCCTGCTTTTTCGACCCTTATATCCACACTAAAGAATTTTCTGTCTTTAAGTGAATTCAAGTTGGTTCTCCTGGAGCTTTTATCTGACTAAACTAATCTGTCGTCATTAAGTTATTTCGACAATGTTGGCACTCCTGCTTTTTTACCCTTATATCCATAGCAAAGAGTTTTTTGTCTTTAAGTGAATTCAAGTTGGTTCTCCTGGAGCTTTTATCTGGCTAAACTATATCTAGTCGTCATTTAGTTATTTCGACAATGTTGGCACTCCTGCTTTTTCGACCCTTATATCCATAGCGAAAGAGTTTTTTGTCTTTAAGTGAATTCAAGTTGGTTCTCCTGGAGCTTTTTATCTGGCTAAACTATATCTAGTCGTCCATTATGCTAGTCGTGCATTGGGATTTCGACAATGTCAAGTTGGCACTCCTGACTTATTTATTTATTTTTTAGAAAAAGATATGGAAACAGCGAAATTTTGCTGAACGAAGACGACGTCGCTGATATTCAGGACGAGGATATGAAACATTTTGAGGTAATCATATTTTTTAAATATTTGGCTTTTTTTTGTAATTAGTTCCCTTTTGTCAATTAAAAAAAAGTTTAAAAAATTTAAAAGTTTTCCGTTTAGTTAAAGCTGATGGACAAAGATGGGAACGTAATTGAGCCTTGAGATTCACGGATTAATTATTTATTTAATTTATGGTAATTTTTTAAATTAATGGCTTAGGTTTTTTATTTGTTTAAAACAAAAAAAAATTGGCAATACTGCATGGCTTCCCCCCCCCCATTTGCACCCTTGGGCGTTAAAACTGACACTGGCAACACTGCAAATTTTGTTGTAAATATTAAAATGAAAATTTTTTTTGAGTTTTGTGTTGTTTGGAGGAAAAAAAAGCCGTTTTTTTAAGCTGAAAAGTTATTTTGTGTGTGTCGTAAATTTTTTGAGCAGTTTTACCGCCGGTAGATAAAATACTGATCTGGATGGCCCCTCCAGAATTCCTTAGAAACTCTTAAAAATGGGGTTTCTTCGCCAAAAAAAACTGAGGTGGAGGGGGATCTTGTAAAAAAACGACTTTCTTTGTCCTATAAACCATAAAATTTCCTAGAAATCCTGAAAAAATTGGTGTTTATTTAAAAAAAAACGGGGCAAGAATTTTTCTACCCAATAGGCCTTAAAACTGCTCGTAAAACCCTTTATTTATTATTATTTTATTATTTATTATTATTATTTTTTTTTTTTAGGCTGTTTGTATTCAAATTGAAGCTTAAGTTTGTCCAACGACTGATTTTGATGTACTTTAAACTCACCTAATTTTTTTTATTGTTAAAAGAGTTTATATTAAAATAATTATAAATAAAAATGTGCCTTTATATTGTTGTAAACTAATAAAGTATTTTATTTTGTGCTAAAACAAAAAGTTGTATCACCCCATTATTTTTATCAACACCTTGAAAAAGGGGGAAATTTTTCAAGGTTCAAAACGAGGTCAAGGAAGGATTTTCAAGGAAACCTTGAGAAAAGGGAAACTTAAGTTTATATACCGAGAAAATAGATATTAGAATAATTCAGACGGTTTTAGGTGATAAAAGGTTTAAAATATCTGATATTTTACGCACCTTGTGTTGAGAGAAGAAAAGCTTCTGGGACTTGTTCGTACAGGTTTGAGTTGGTAGGACTGGAGGGTGAATACAATTTTCCCTCTCTTTTTACCAGGATGCCGGAAAAAGTGGAAATAATTTACCAATAAAACATTGTATCCGATACTCACCTTGTGTAAAATGAGAGAAGAAAAGCTTCCCGGTCTTGTTCGTACAGGTTTGTGTTGGTAGGACTGGAGGTGGATACAATTTTCCCGCTCTTTTTACCAGGATGCGGAAAAAAACGGAAATAATTTACCTACGTCAAATTTGACTTTCAATCGTTTCTCCTTCAATTCTGAAGTCATCTGACGTCCAAATCCTTTTGCGCATGCTCCAGGAGTTTCAAACCACGGTTGGAATAAAGCTACCGGGCAAGGTCTATTCTACAGATCTTGGCTACCTGGTAAAATGGTAACCCTCCCTCCAGTCCTACCAACACAAACCTGTACGAACAAGTCCGGGATGCTTTTCTTTTCTCATTTAGAAGGATTAGGACGTCAAATTTGACTTTTAATCGTTTGTCCGTCAATTCTGACGTCATTGACGTCCAAATCCTTTTGCGCATGCTCCAGGAGTTTCAAATCACGGTTGGAATCAAGCTACCGGGCAAGGTCTATTCTACAGACCTTGGCTACCTGGTAAAATGATAACCTCACCTCCAGTCCTACCAACACAAACCTGTACGAACAAGTCCGGGTAGCTTTTCTTCTCCATTTAGAAGGATTAGGACGTCAAATTTGACTTTGAATCGTTTGTCCGTCAATTCTGAAGTCATCTGACGTCCTTTTGCGCATGCTCCAGGAGTTTCAAGGTTGGAACAAAGCAATTCTTCAATACAAGAATCTTCAACATATGAGGAGAAATAAAATTCGCAAAAAACAGAAATGATTTTAATTAAACTAACAAAATTAAAATTGATCACAATTTAAAAACGGCATTTTTGTGGGCAAAATGCGATTTTGCTATTAACAAAAAACGTAAAAATACTGTTTTTAAGGTACAATAAGTGAGTAGAAAAAGTTTTTTAGTAAGATCTGATTGCTGGAGGTACTGTTTTGCACTCATTGGTGTCTAAAGTTTCATCTATGACTGGCCGATAGGAGATATCGACTTTCCCAGTTTTGGGGTCCATGACGGTCAAAGTATGCTTTCTCCAGTGCTGCTCGTATGGTACTTTCTGCTGTCCATCCAATGGTTTGGAGTAGTCGTATTCGTCAATTCTGACCTTGAAGTCTTCACGGGCATGAGCGCCACGGCTTTCCTTTCTATTCTCTGCAGAGACAATGGTCTGCATGGCGCATAACATAAGATTCTGCAGCTCCAAAGTCTCGATGAGATCCGAGTTCCAAATGAGACTTTTATCCGAAACTTTGATGTCATCCATCTGCTTGTAAACTTCAGCCATATTCCTGCATCCTTCTTTCAAAGTTTCGCCGGTTCTAAATACAGCAGCATCCTTCTGCATCGTTTTCTGCATAGTTAGCCTAACTTGGGCAGTCGGTAAAGAACCATCAGCACGCCTGAGATGGTCCAAGTTCGCCACAGAAGCTTCACCGTTCGACTACAAAGAAAATCAAAAGGACATCATTTTTAAAACAGCTTACCAATGACATATCTTTGATTTTTTCTCCAGGTTTGTTCTCTTGGGCGATTGCTTTGGCGCAGGCGCGACCGAAAACAACCAAATCCAAAAGTGAGTTGGCGCCTAATCTGTTGGCACCGTGCACTGAAGAGCAACCAGCTTCACCAGCAGCATATAATCCTTCAATGATCTTATCTTTGTCTCCTCTGTTCACAAGCACCTAAACAAAAAACCGTTAGATATACAGAGTTCCTGAGATATCCACGATTTTGGCAAGACTGATTGGACTCTACCTGGCCTTTGTAGTTGGTAGGAATGCCGCCCATGTTGTAATGAACCGTTGGTATCACAGGGATCGGCTCACGGGTGACATCGACACCTGCGAAAATCATCGCAGTCTCTGAAATTCCAGGCAAACGCGTCGCCAACTGTTCAGGAGGTAGATGATGCAGTTGAAGGTATACATGATCTTTTTCTGGGCCAACGCCTCGTCCTTCTCGGATTTCAATGGTCATCGATCGAGAAACTACATCACGAGAAGCCAAATCTTTGGCGACTGGAGCATATCTTTCCATGAATCTTTCGCCCTCGGAGTTCACCAAGTAGCCACCTTCACCGCGGCACCCTTCGGTAATGAGACAACCAGCACCGTAGATTCCAGTAGGATGGAACTGAACAAATTCCATGTCTTGATTCTGCAGTCCTGCTCTGGTAACCATCGCCATGCCATCACCAGTGCATGTGTGAGCAGAGGTACATGAAAAGTACGCTCTGCCATACCCTCCAGTCGCCAAAACGGTGTTCTTAGCCTTGAAGCGATGGAGAGTCCCATCCTCCAAGTTGAGAGCGATGACTCCCACGCAGGTATCGCCTTCCATGAGCAAATCCATGGCGAAATATTCGATGAAGTAGTTACAGTTGTAGCGAAGCGATTGGCCGTAGAGGGTATGAAGGAGCGAATGTCCAGTCCTGTCAGCGACGGCACAGCAGCGATGTGCTTGACCTCCCTTTCCATACTTCAAACTCTGCCCGCCGAAAGCCCTTTGGTAGATCTTACCCTCTTGGGTTCTGGAGAATGGCATGCCGTAGTTTTCCAATTCAATGACCGCCTGGGGAGCCTCACGAGTCATATAATGGATGGCATCCTGATCGCCAAGCCAATCAGAACCTTTGACTGTATCGTACATATGCCAATGCCAGTCATCTTCTTCCATGTTTCCCAGCGCTGCATTGATCCCTCCCTGGGCAGCGACTGTATGTGACCTTGTGGGAAACAATTTGGTAATAACAGCAGTTTTAAATCCTTCAGCGACAAGACCGAAAGCCGCTCGTAATCCAGCGCCTCCTGCACCGACGACAACAGCATCGTACGTATGGTCGACCACCGGGTATTCTTTGGAAATCTAAAAAAAAAAATGATGAACAATTTTTTTTTTCTTTAATCCAAATCTTACGCTCGCGTTGGTAACACTTCCAGCGTTCGGTGTGATGTGGAGCCTTCGTGAGGTGGAAACTGTCGGTAGAGACGCCTTCTAGATAAACAAAAATAAGCAATTTAATAGGTAAATTGGCAACCCTGAAATATCGGTTGGCATTACCATCAAAGCCCTTGCCATTGATATTATGTTGGTAATACAGTGATTGAGACTCAAAGGCCAATGTTTAAATTGGTAACTCTGAAGTGTCAATCTGTCCTGTCGAACCCCCCCCCCCCCCGCCTATCAAAAAAGTTGGCAAAACTGCCAGTATGTCTGACTTAAATCCGACCCAACTGTTCACCCCAAAACCAACAGTTGGGGACACTGACATTAAAATCCCATTCTAAACTCATTCCTAATTTTACTTAACTGCAGATAAAGTTGGCAACAATGCCGGTCAGTGCAACTAAATCCAACAACACTGTTCACCACAAAAACCAACAGTTGGCCAACTGAAATTACAACGTCTTGGCTCAATTTTGCACAACTCCTGAGACAGTTGGCAACACTGTTAGACTGTCTGACTAAACCCAAGAACGATTCCCACCACAAAACCAATAGTTGGCAACACTGACATAACCCAGTTTAGACTCAATTTTAACCAACCCCTGAGACAGTTAGCAACACTGCTAGACAGTCAGACTAAATACAAGAACGTTCCCCAACAAAAACCAACTATTGGCAACACTGACACTTAAACGTCATGCTAAACTCACCCCTAACTTTATCTAACTCCTGACTAAGTTGGGAAAACTGCCATGCAGTCAGACTGAATAAGGAAACTGCCCCCCCCCCCCAAGAACGATTCACACCGCAAAACCAACAGTTGGCAACACTGACGTTACAGACTCATATTTGACCCAACTGCTGGAAAATTTGGCAAACAGCCAGACTAAAACCAACACAACAGTCCACCCGAACACCATCTATTGGCAACACTGACATTATAACATGACAGACTAAAGAAGTTGGCACCAATGTCCCCAGCTGCAAATAATAAACCATTGTGTACCCTGAATAAACCTGGCATTTTTACAGGAATAAAATAAACCTATTTTACACCATATTGTGCAATATAAAAAAAATTAAATTTAAAAAATACGGGGAAAAAGTAATTTTTGGCAATTAATTGTGACGTAAGGAATAATTTTCCATAATTAGAGGTGAACTAAAGGGGGAAGTTAGGAAAAAAGAAAAGAAAAAAACTTACGATAGTTTGGCGCCCGGCAGTTTTGGCCAAAACGCTGGAAATCTTCAAAATGGCGGACATTTTGGGAGGATTTATACTAAAAACTAAATTTAGGGCTTTTTTCGGTCCCCTGGAGAGCCGACTTTTTATTTTAAAATGCAAAAACTCGGTCTAACTTGGGTCCGATCATCTGGGCGCAGTCGTGCCAACCTAAGTAACTCCCCTTACGAAAATAACCGGTTTCGCCGATCAGCAAAAAAATTACCTGTTTCTACCTTAAAAAATCTATCAGTACGCAAAACATATCAAAAAACAAAATTTAATACTAATTTATAAATTAAATATTAAAAAAACGATATTTTCTATTTCTTTTTATTTTTAAACGACGAAACGATCAAGTCACCACTGAAATTTCAGATCGATTCACCGCCTTGAAAAAAAGAGCCTTTCGCACACAGAGTAATATATGTACTATCGTACAGAGGGGAAACCCCCGTTTAGGAGAGCGAGTGACTTTCAGCGCTCCACGTGGACCTTTCCCGAACTACAACGAGGCAGAAACCCCCCACCCCACCCTCCTCGTAACTCTTCTCATTATTTTTAATTAATTTTGATTTTTATAGATTAATGTTCAAGGGAGATCAAAATAAAAATATACACGTATTGGGAAAATAGAAAAAGATTTATTCTCGACAAATTTGAATCATAAATATGATTGTATTAACATTATACTGACTAATTTAAACATTAATTATTATAAACAACATTATTATTTATTAATATTATACATATTTAAACATTTATAGGTAAATAAATATTTATATTTCCAAATAACAAAAAAACAAAACCTTGAATCGTCTTTAAAAACAGTCATCATAAAGATTGATTACACAAAAAACCCACCTAAATTGATATTCAGCGAAGTGGCGCGAACAGAGGTAGAGGTCCCAATTCACAATTATTCACAACAATTCACAATCAACAATTCAAAATGGGGCGAGGCATCGTGAATAAAATCAAAGAAAGTTAATATAACTGTAGAATAGTTAGGTAAACGCAGCAGTCAGTTTGAACCTTATCGAAGCTTTGAAAAACCGTTACGGTCGTGTGATTGGACAAGCCCTTGACCATGGGGAAAGTGGGGAAGGGAGGCGAAGCTAGCGCTGCTTAGTGGACATTTCCCGAACTGAAAACTCCGGGACAGAAATTCTTCAGAGGTTTCATAGGGGTGCTTTCGCAGAACTCGTACCAACCGAGACGACCCCAGGACTCTCCGCAGCCCTCAAAAAATAGGAAAAAGTCCTTTTTTTTACATTTTATTCACTAATTTTAGTAAGTAAAATTATAATTTATTTTAAAAAATATCGTTTTTAATTTAAAATTCAAAAAATTAAATAAAAAATAAAATATGATGAAATGTTACTTTTTAAAAAAGAAAAAATTCTTGGCACGTGGTTATTTTTTTTAAATTTTGTTTTTTTAAATTTATTCACATTCTGCAGATCGGGAAAAGTAAGTTTTCCCTCCAAAATTTGTATAGCTCTTTGGCTCAATGGCTCTTTTTGGCTCCTTTGGCTCTTCTGAAATGGTCCAATTTGATTTAAAAAATTACATTTTTTGTTCTAATTTTATTTGAAATTTCATTGGAGCATTTAGTTTGACCTAATTCTTTTCAAGGTCACTAATTTTGAAATAGTTATTTTCAGGGCCTTTTTTTTAATATTCTGCCGAACAAAACGAGAGAAAATTTTCGCGTAAAACGGTTTGGCTCTTTGGCTCATTTCGTCTCTTATGGCTATTATTTCCAAGGTCATTAATTATCAATTTTTGTTTTTCAGGAAATTTTTTAAGCCATGGGTGTTCCAGCCGGTGATGCCGAAAAAGGGAAAAAGGTAAATTTTAGTTTTTTAAGTTTATTTTTTAATTTTTTTTTGTATTTTTAGGTGTTCGTCCAGAAATGCTCGCAATGCCACACTGTGGAAAAAGGCGGGAAACACAAAGTCGGCCCGAACCTGAGCGGTCTGATAGGCCGTAAAACGGGCCAGGCTCCTGGATTCTCCTATTCCGATGCCAACGTTAGCAAAGGTATATTTTTAAGTTGGCACAACTGCTTATCCAGTAAAGAAACTAGTTGAATTGGATACACTGCCACACTTTTTAGCCCGAAAATGAGGCCTAAAATATTGATTTTTATGTCATTTTCTTATCAAACGCGTGTTTTATTAGGGTCAAGGTTGAATGTTTTTAATAGTCCTTCAAAAAATGATAATCTCCTCGACCTTATCAGTGTCAGTCTAGCCAATCTAAGCCGAAAAAAATTTTTTTTTTTGTTGACTTTTGCCAGTTTTTAGCCTATATTTCCAAAATGGCACGTCGTAGGCGAAAGTGTTATAAAACCAAAAAGAAAGCTAATTAAATTTCCTACAAATTTTATTTATTAAGTTTTTTTGTACGACCAACGTATCGAAGCTACGGGGCAGCGAAAAGTTGGCGCGAAAAACTGTCAAAAAAACTGTTTCTATGACGCATTTAGTCTGAAGTTATGGCTCTTTTAGCCTACTTTCAGGCTCTTAACAAATTTTATGGCTCTTTTAGCCTATTTCTTCGTTCCTGTGGCTCATAAGCCTATTTTCCTTGAATCTATGGCTCTTTTATCCTATTTTCTTCGAGCCTATGGCTCTTTTAGCCTATTTTTTCTATCCTGTGGCTCATTTAGGCTATTTATTTTTATGTGTGGCTCATTTAGCTTACTTTCCATAAATCTGGCTCATTTAGCCTATTTTCCATGAGTCTATGGCTCATTTAGCTTATTTTCCATGAGTCTATGGCTCATTTAGCCTATTTTCTTTGAATCTATGGCTCATTTAGTCTTATTTCCTACAAGCCTATGGCTCATTTAGTCTTATTTCCTACGAGCCTATGGCTCATTTAGTCTTATTTCATACGAGCCTATGGCTCTTTATCCTATTTTCTTCGTACCTATGGCTCAGTTAGCCTATTTTCTTCGATCCTGTGGCTCATTTAGCCAATTTATTTTTATGTGTGGCTCATTTAGCCTATTTTCCATGAGTCTATGGCTCATTTAGCCTATTTTCCATGAATCTATGGCTCATTTAGCCTATTTTCCATGAGTCTATGGCTCATTTAGTCTTATTTCATACGAGCCTATGGCTCTTTCAGCCTATTTTCTATGAGTCTATGGCTCATTTAGCCTATTTTCCATGAGTCTATGGCTCATTTAGCCTATTTTCCATGAGTCTATGGCTCATTTAGTCTTATTTCATACGAGCCTATGGCTCATTTAGTCTTATTTCATACGAGCCTATGGCTCATTTAGCCTATTTTCCATGAGTCCATGGCTCATTTAGCATATTTTCCGTGAGTCTATGGCTCATTTAGTCTTATTTCCTACGAGCATATGGCTCATTTAGTCTTATTTCCTATGAGCCTATGGCTCTTTCAGCCTATTTACTATGAGTCAATAGCTCTTTCAGCCTATTTTCTTCAAGCCTATGGCTCTTTTAGCCTATTTTCTACGAACCCATGGCTCCCTTTTTTGCTCCCTTCTCGCCCCTACACTTCCAGGCATAGATCGGCTTGACTTGTCATTTTTACACGACAAAATAGGTCCTCTCATCCAAATCAGTGTTGCCAATGCATTAATAAATTTCCCTCTTTTTTTCAGGTATCACTTGGAGCAAGGATACGCTCTTCGAATATCTCGAAAACCCGAAAAAATACATTCCGGGAACGAAGATGGTTTTCGCCGGAATCAAGAAGCCGCAGGAGCGAGCGGATCTCATCGCTTACCTCGAGCAAGCCACCAAATAAAAATAAAAAATCCACGATTAGTAGTAAAAAAACAATCTTTTTCCGGTTTTCTGTATAAAAATCGTAATTACGAAAAATCATGATTTCTGTATCAAAAATCTACGATCTTTTTTTTTTCTAACATTGTCGCATATTCCAAAGTATTAAATGGCAGTCTGTATATAATATTTCGTTTTATCATCTTAATTTATTGTAAATTTGTTATTTATTGAAAAATAGAAAAATGTTAGAAAAAAAAATATTTTGTTTTTCAAATTTTTTGGTGGTGGGGGAGGAGAATAATACAGTGTTGTGAACTTTCTCAGGGAATTTTGGAAGGGCTCCAATTTTATTATTGGAAAACGAGGGCAGCTCGATTCATTCAGCCTACTTCCTACGAGTCTATGGCTCTTTGACTATTTTAATGGCTCTTTGGCTCCTTAAGTCTATTTTCTACGAATCTTCGGCTCTTTCAGCTTATTTTCAACGACCTTTTGGCTCTTTTTTTCTACCAGTACATGGCTCATTTAGGCTATAGCCTATAGGCTTCCCAAGAGTCTTAGCTATGGCTCCTGTAGCATATTTTCTACGAATCTTTGGCTCTTTTAGCCTATTTTCTAAGAATTGTCGGCTCTTTTAGCCTATTTTCTACGAATCGTCGGCTCTTTTAGCCTATTTTCTACGAATCGTCGGCTCTTTTAGCCTTCTTTAGCTCTTTTAGCCTATTTTCTACGAATCTTTGGCTCTTTTTGCCTTTTTTACTACCAGTTCTCCTACGTAGGAACATAGCTAAAATTGAGAAAAGAAAAAAAAAATTAAAAATTTTTTATTATTAACTCAATTGGAATGAACAGATTTGTGTTTGTGAAGGCTAATTTTGGCCTTGAAAGCCTTCGTGCAAACTTGGCAGACGTACGGCTTTTCACCAGTGTGGGTTCTTGAATGTCTCTTAAGGTCGGAGGCGGAGGCGAAGGTCATTTCGCAGATTTCGCAGGCGTACGGCTTTTCGCCGGTGTGGACCCTAGTGTGGAGTTTAAGATTCGACGCGTCCGTAAATCTCATTTCGCAAATTTCGCAGGCGTACGGTTTTTCCCCAGTGTGGACTCGTAGGTGTCGCTTTAGATTATCGGAGGTCGTACATTTCATATCGCAGATTTCGCATTCGTACGGTTTTTCGCCTAAATGCCCGCGAATATGTCGCTTAAGTTTAAACGCGGTGGAGAACCTTTTATCGCAGATTTCGCAACCGTACGGCTTTTCCCCGCTGTGGATTTTTGCATGCGATTTAAGGCTTGAGGCCGACGTAAAGTTTTTACCGCAGGCGTCGCACGGATACGGTTTTTCGCCGCTGTGGAGCCGACGGTGTTCCCGCAGGTTGGAAACCGTCGTAAAATGTTTACCGCAGATGTCGCAGCCGAACGGTTTTTCCCCTGTGTGGAATCTCACGTGCGTCTTTAAATCTGAGGGAAATTTAAATTTTTTACCGCAAATCTCACAACCGTAAGGCTTCTCTTCGAAAATAACTTCCTCCCCAACTTCCTCCTTAACTTCCATGGCAGGGCGGAACGCCACCGCGCTCTACTAAAACAGAAAATTAACAATAAAAATTTTTTTAAAAATTTACCTTAATTAAAGAAAAAAAGCGTAATTTATAGACGCATTTTTATTGTTTTGACTTGAGGAAGGTTTTAAGATTGAGGGTTACCTTTCATGTCTCCTTGCTTTTGAAGACGTCATCGATGACGTCATTTTTGGAGATAAATTTTAACCTTGATCTGTGCCTCTTTCAATAATTTTTGTATACGTTTTTGTCACTTTATATTTGAATAAAATCAGGGTTGCCAACTTTATACTGTAATATAAAGTAGGGGTTTTTACAAACTTAAAGTTCTATGTCATATTTGACTAAAAACTCGATGACGTCAAAGCTGGGTTGCCAACTTTATTTCACAAATCGTGAAATATAAAGTAGGGCTTTTTACAAACTTAAAGTTCTATGTCATATTTGACTAAAAAACTCGATGACGTCAAAGCAGTGTTGCCAACTTCTTTTACTTTGAATCAACGCGTATTTCTAAATAAATTTTCTCTGTGTTGCCAATATGCTTCTCAAAAAAAGTTTTCACGTGTAAAATAGCACATGTTTCATAGTTTTTAAAAATGTTGAACTCAAAATTTTTCGGAGCGAAAGTTTTAAAATTTATTCAGCGGAGGTTTGGTTTTTTATAATATTTTTATTTGTTTTATGGTTGTTTTTAGATGTCTTTTCAAAAAGTAGTCTTTGGAAAAGAGACTAAAATGGTTTGTAATAAAGAGACGATTTCGGGATGTTTGCTGGATATGTGCTCTCTCCCTCCGGACGTACAGCAGCCGTGCGTCATCATAATTGGGGCGGGGATGGCGGGATTATCCGCCGCCAAAAGATTAGTCCAATGCGGGATAACGAATTTTAAAATAATAGAAGCGAGCGAAAGACCTGGCGGACGTATCAAGACTTGCTGGTTGGGCGATGCAGCAGTCGAGATGGGAACTGACGTCATCAATGGTGCCAGCATTGCCAATCCTGTGTACACATTGGCTGCTCAAGAAGATCTTTTTAGTCCACCCCTCGCACGACTGAACTCCGAAACTTCCATGTTCTTCACGAGCGACGGAAGAGCCATCGACATGGACATCACCAAAAAAGCATCATCGACTTTCAAAAACTTGGAATCAAAAGCTGCCAATTTATTTTATACAGAAAAGAAAGTTCCGAATCAAACATTAAGCGCATTTTTAGATTCTATGATAGTCGAAGAACTAAAAAAGCTTCCAGAAATCGAAAGATATGATACAGCGAGGATCTTCTACGGTATGAGCAATCGATTGAAAAGCCGGATTGGTGAAGATTTGGATAAAGTGAATTCGACGATATTTGGAAGTTTGCATTCGTTGCCTGGTGGGGATGTCAAAATTCCGTTGGGGATGAGCGGACTTCTGGCCCCTTTGCTACGCGGCCTTCCAAAATGCGCGGCGCTTTATTCCAAGCCTGTTCAGTGCATTAGATGGGGCACGGCGGGCACAGGAGTACCCAGAGTTATCGTCAGATGTTGCGACGGTGACGAATTCCCCGCAGATTACGTCATAGTGACCGTCTCATTGGGCGTATTAAAGAACCGTGCGGATAACCTCTTCTGCCCAGCATTACCGGCCAACAAAATGGAAGCCATTAGAAGCCTAGGATTTGGAAATTTAAACAAAATATTTCTACATCACGAAAGTCCATTTTGGGTCGGAAACAACCCGATAGGTTTCGCATGGTCGCCCCAGGAGTTGTCCGATAGAGGGGACTGGGTTAAAGGAATTTCAGGACTTACTGGAGTACAAGGAAGCTCGAAAATACTCCAAGCGACTGTCGCCGGTGAAGAAGCCCGAATAATGGAAGGAAAATCAGACGCTGAAGTCGTCACGGAATTGAATAAAGTCATGCAGTCATTTTTAGGGAACAATAACGTCTGCTGCTCGAAGGAGATACTCCGCACAAGCTGGTCAACCGATCCTTATTTCTACGGAGCCTTCACCTACCTATCCGTCGACTCGACCGTCTCCCACATCGCGGATTTGGCGAGTCCTCTCCCCGGCGAATGCGACGACATTCCTCCCATCATTTTATTCGCGGGAGAACACACTTCTGGGAAATTCTTCTCGTCGTTACACGGCGCCCGAGAGTCCGGAATCAGGGAAGCCGATCGTATAGTCGCCCTTACGAAAAAACTCGGCGGACCCCCACACAAGAGAGTCTGCATCCCGTGCAAAACATGCTCCACTTTTTTTAAAACAATATACTCTTTTTGTAGTCATCTGGTTTTTGAGGTTATTTCGACAGATATTATTTAGACAGATTTAAACGCAGTCATTGTCCACGTAGTTCATGGTTAATTCCGTATTCAGCGCCACTGGAGTGGAGGGAAAATGAGATAAAAAATGTATTTACCCTTCATTTGTATAGACAGATTTTAACGCTGTCATCGTCTACGTAGTTCATGGATTATTCCGCATTCAGCGCCTCTTTAGTGGAGGGAAAACGAGATAAAAAATGTATTTCCCCATCATTTGTTCAGACTTTAACGCTGTCATCGTCCACGTAGTTCATGGTTAATTCCGTATTCAGCGCCACTGTAGTGGAGAGAAAATGAGATAAAAAATGTATTTCCCCTTCATTTGTAAAGACAGATTTTAACGCAGTCATTGTCCACGTAGTTCATGGTTAATTCGGCATTCAGCGCCACTGTAGTGGAGGGAGAATGAGTCTTCTTATAACCTTTAAAATTGCCGTTTATGGCCGCCATACTTTCCTTCCCTTACACTTCCCCCTCGGTTACAATTCCCCTGACTTATACTTCCCCCTCCGTTGTACTTCCCCTCCGTTGTACTTCCCCTCCTTTATACTTCCCCCTCCTCTATTGTTACCTCTATTTAAGGAAGTTTACGTTGAAAGCTCTTCAAACAAGTACTTTAGTCACTTAAACATCTTAGTAGTTTTATAATCAGACACCAGTCGCGCTCGCAAGTCCAGCGATGGAGTTTCCTTACTTCGCATGCGCCGGAAACAAAGGAATCGACGAGCTGGAAGGAAGTTGGAAGCTTTTCAAACTTTTTTTATTATGACAATAAATAGAATATACATTTTTTTAAAACATAAATATTTACAGAAGGTTATATTGATATAACCTCAAGAAGGTTACATTTGATATAACCTCAAGAAGGTTACATTTGATATAACCTCAAGAAGGTTACATTTGATATAACCTCAACAAGGTTACATTTGGAATAATCAGTCTGGTTAACATCATTTTTTGATTTTTCACTCCTTCATCGGACGTTACTATGATGTCGAATTTTGAGGTCGGCGATTCTAAACTTTTCTTGATTTATTTTCAGTAAATCGACTTCTTTTCTACAAAAAAAAGTATTAAAAAAATTTGGGGGGAGTTTTTACTTACTGGTTGTAAAGGTTGAGAGGGAGGGATTTTTGTTCGAAAAGTCTGCAGATTTCTTTGACTGGTTTGTCGGGTTTACGAAATGTCGTGCGACTCAAATCGTGAAGAGACTGCGTTCTGATTTGGAGAGGTCGCGGAGATTCGGATCGTATGCGACAAAGCGATTCGAACAGCTCGCGTTTCTCTTTGACGGTCACATATCGCTCGGTACGATCGCAACGGTCGAACGTTTCGTCGCTTTCCGAATCGTACAGAACGTCCAGCGATTCCATACTTTGCACACGATTCATCAAAACTTTTCGTTCTCTTTTTCTCGACTTTCGATAGGAAGGAAGATCGCGGACGACATCCGGAAGGTCGCTTCTCTTAAGGAACCGATGTCGCTGAATGTCCGGCTTGAGGGATAAATCGTCCGCACTTTGCGCCCTCCTGAGGGACCCAGTGATACCCAAAATGTCCAAAAAACGTACCCATTCCAACGGCGTTTGTCGCATCAGTTCTGCCGCTATCGCTTTTACCCATCGTTCATATTCATCATCGCTATCAACCTAAAAGAAGACATAATTTTTTATCATTGTGGATAGCTGGTCGTTGAGTGGGTGCTCTCCCACCAGCGCGTACAGCGAACTCAAGCGTTAGCGTTAGAAACCTTGTTGAGGTTATATCAAATGTAACCTTGTTGAGGTTATATCAAACTTCGCATGCACGGTTTGCCACCCTGACGAGTTATCCAATGAAACTTACGCTGAATGTAACAGTCGGAAGGTTATCTTTATGACGTGTAAGCGTGAACGCGAGGTGAGGCCCAGGAGCAGGAAGGAGATTCATCGTCCTCAGAGGAATCCTCCATGTTGGATGACCTCCTGGAACGAGTCCTGAGTAAATCGCCAGCTGGCCACCACGGACGACGCAGTATCTTCTCCCACAACCAACAAGTTCAAGAACTCCTAAAAACAAAAAAGTTTTTTAGTTTTTCGCGTATATCTCGGAAACTAAAGGATCTAGCGAAAAAGTACTTTTAGTAAAAGTTAAAGATAATAAAATTTCCTACAAAAATAATTTTATTATTTTTTTCCGTAGGATCAACATTTTAGGAGATATAGAGGTAGAAAGGTTCAATTAGACCGAGCCCGTATTTCTTCGTTTTTCCTCCATATCTTCTAAACTATTCGTCCTAGAGAAAAAATGTATTTAATTATTTTGAAGAAAATTTTACGAAGAATAATTTTGAATTTAGTCATTTTCTCGCTAGGGGGCGTAGTTTTGGCGTTATTGTTGAAAAACGTAAAAGAACTAGGCCTCTCTGAATCAGGTCGAGATAAAACGCGGTTATCCAATAAAAAACGCGTTACGAAAAAAGGAAGGATTTTTTTTACCTAACAGAGGATGTAGGAAAAAATAGTAATTTGAAGAGCGACGTGTGTTTTGACCGAAAAAATGGACTTGATATGTCCTCAAGGGGAAAGCTTTCCTGCAATTACGAAATAGAAAGTGGACGTTGGCCAGCCTGAGTGAGACTCTATGTTTTCTATGTTTTTAACTTCCTTAAAGAAGTTATTGCGATACCCTCGACGTCGGGTTTTTGGGGAAGGGTCTTCCAGACCCCTGAGGGTCAAATCGAATATTGATCTTTACCGATCTCAACTTTGTCTGTGGTGCCGGCCGGCCGGCCGTCCGTTGCATTTTTTTCCGGAACACTTTACGGCCACAATTTTCATCCGATTTTCACCAAATTTTGACCAAATTTCTTTAGCCGGTGAAGAAGAATGTAACGAGGGGGATTTTTGAATTTCGAAAAAATGGCGGAGATATGTCTGTTTGAAATTTTAAAAAATTCGCTGCGGCCGAACCGTTAATCCGATTTTCACCAAATTTTCACCAATTACTCCTTATATTTTTTAAGAATTTTTGGTGCAAAAAAATTGCCACTTTTTAATTACTATTTTTATTAGTAGGGAGAAATTTCGTACTTCTACCCTTTACGAGAGGCACATCCCTAGGCCAAAGAGCCCATTATTTCTACCTTGACACTTAGAAAATTTTTCGAAAAAAAGAACTTAGAAAATTTTTCAAAAAAAAAAAAAAAAAAAAAAAAAAAAAGAAAAGAAAAAGAAAGAAAAACCCAGAAAATTTTTCGAAAAAAAAAATTTTTTTTTACAAAAAAAACTTAGAAAATTTTTCGAAAAAAAAAACTTAGAAAATTTTACGAATAAAAAAAAAAAAAAGGAAAACCCGGAAAATTTTTCGAAAAAAACTTTGAAAATTTTTTGAAAAAAAAATTTTTTTTTTGGACAAAAAAAACTTAGAAAATTTTTCAAAAAAAAGAACTTGGAAAATTTTTCAAAGGAAAACCCGGAAAATTTTTCGAAAAAAAAAAATTAGAAAATTTTTTGAAAAAAAAAAAAACTTAGAAAATTTTTCGAAAAAAAAAAATTTTTTAACTTTTTTTTGTACCGAGAAATTTCGTACTTCTACTCTTTACGAGAGGCACATCCCTAGGCCAAAGAGCCCATTATTTCTACCTTGACACTTAGAAAATTTTTCGAAAAAAGAACTTAAAAATTTTTCAAACAAAAAAAAAAAAAAAAAGAAAGAAAAAACCGGAAAATTTTCCGAAACAAATTTTTTTTTTACAAAAAAACTTAGTACTTCCCCGTTCGTTATACTTCCCCTCCCATATACTTCCTACTCCGTTATACTTCCCCTCCCACATACTTCCCACTCCGTTATACTTCCCCTCCCATATACTTCCCCCTCTTATATTGTTACTTCTCTTTAAGGAAGTTCCCGTCGGGGCCAGCTCCAGACTAGTACTTTTTTTCAATAAATCAAAAACTACTGCCCCTGGCGAGAAAATGACCAGGTTCAAAATTATTCATCAAATTTCCTTCAAAAACGGTCCAATTGAACCTTTCTATCTCATTATCTCCTAAAACGTTGATCCTACGCAAAAAACGAATAAAGTCATTTTTGTAGGAAATTTCATATATCTATAATTTTTACTCAGCACACGTTTTCGCTAATGGCAGTATTTTAGAAGATATGGAGGAAAAACGAAAAAGTACGCACTCATTGAACATTTAACCTTTAATTCAGTATACTTTTTCGCTAAGGGCAGTAGTTTAGAAGATATGAAGGAAAAACGAAAAAGTCCTATTGAACCTTTCTACCTCTATATCTCCTAAAGCGTTGATCCTACGCAAAAAACCAATAAAATCATTTGTGCAGGAAATTTCAATATCTATAATATTTACTCAGCATACTTTTTCGCTAAGAGCAGTAGTTTTCGAGATATAAGCGAAAAAAGTGTTAAAAATTGTATTTAAACTAAACACGTATGATAAAATTTAAAATTTGAAAAGCGAAAAAAATGGGAGATAAATGTAGAAAAGAAGATAAGCTATTGATTTTGATGCCGTAATGAAAGATGAAATGAAAAGAGCGTTCGATGGAGACGAATAAGGAATAATTTAAAACGCAGCCGCCATGGAGGGTGCCGACGATCATAGCGTCGATTAAGACATAGCCTTTGCTTGAGAAGCACCCTTCGGAGATGACGCATCTCATTTTGTTGAAGTCGATGAACGGTATGAGATCTTCATTGCCGACTGCTGTGATCATTAATTGTCGACATGAAGCATATTCGACGACGGAGCCTTTGGCGATTTGAGGTTTGTAGATTCTACTCCTGGTGAAACTATCGTAGATTGTGTAGACGGGAAGGAAAACGACGAAGCATTCGGATTTTCGTCGTTCATGTTCGTCCATCATCTCTTCTAAGTCTTCGTCGAGCTTTTTGACCGGCCAGTCGACTCGAGTATCATATTTGAACTTTCCGAAGAGGTAAAGAGCAGGTCTGAACATCTCTTTCGACGTTATTATCGAATAGTCGAATACGAAAGCGATCGACCCAAGCTTCTTGCGAACTCCGAAGTCGTCATGACATCTGATTTCTTCGACGCCGTAAATTTTCGACGAATCGATATAAAGCTTCATCGTTATCTTCTTCAGTTCGACATTCTTAACCTCTTTGCTGTCGCTGAAGATCGAACAGACGCTCAGCACTTTATTCACATTTATCCAAATCCCAACTCCAATCAAACTCTCTTCTTTAAAAATAAAAACAGCATTTTCGCTATAACTTTGAGAAAATACATCATTAAAAAGACAAAAGTAAATTAAAAAATTCATTTTTTTTCCAAATAAAACATATGTCAAAAAACGTTTTTAGACAATAAATCGAAAACTACGGCCCCTAGCGTGTAAATGACTTTATTCAAAATTATTCTTCATAAAATTTACTTCAAAAAAGACAAATACATTTTTTCTCTAGAGCGAATACTTTCGAAGATATGGAGGAAAAACGAAAAAGTAAGGACGCGGTAAAATTTAACCTTTCTACCTCTATATCTCCTAAAATGTTGATCCTATGCAAAAAACGAATAAAATAGTTTTTGTAGCAAATTTTATTATCTATAACTCTTATTCAGTATACTTTTTCGCTAAGGGCAGCAGTTTAGAAGATATGGAGGAAAAACGAAAAAGTACGGACGCGGTAAAATTTAACCATTCTACTTCTATATCTCCTAAAATGTTGATCCTACGCAAAAAACGAATAAAATAATTTTTGTAGGAAATTTTATGATCTATAATTTTCAGTTAGCTTCCTTTTCGCTAAGAGCAGTAGTTTAGAAGATATGAAGGAAAAACGATAAAATACGGACGCGGTACAATTGAACCTTTCTACCTCTATATCTCCTAAACTGTTGATCCTACGCAAAAAACAAATAAAGTCATTATTGTAGGAAACTTTATCATCTATAACTTTTATTTTGTATATTTTTTCGCTAGGGGCAGTAGTTAAGAAGATATGGAGGAAAAACGAAAAAGTACGCACTCATTGAACCTTTCTACCTCTATATCTCCTAAAATATTGATCCTACGCAAAAAAAGAATAAATAATTTTTGTAGGAAATTTTATTATCTATAACTTTTATTTAGTATACTTTTTGCTAAGGGCAGTAGTTTAGAAGATACGAAGGAAAAACGAAAAAATAAGGGCTCGTTCCCATTATTGTTTAACCTTCCTCTCTCAATATCTCGTAAACCGTTAATCCTACGCAAAAAAACGAATTAAGTCATTTTTGTAGGAAAATTTTATATCTTTTACTTTTACTTGGGGTACTTTTTCGCTAAAAGCAACAGTTTCCGAGATATTTGCAAAATACTGTGTTTTAAGGCCCTTCACAGCAGTCTCCCCTATACTTTCTTTCCTTTAAATTTCCCATTTGGCATAAAAATTGAGAAAAACTTTCATTTTATACACGGTCGTGTGGTTTATGCACGGCTCAATGAAAGGAATAACGCGAGAAAATCGTGGAATCTTTTTTTTTTCTTAACTTATCGGTCACTTTCACTTCAAAAATCGTTCGTAATCCGCATGAAAAAAATATGAAAATTTATTTTCTGTTTGTATATTTGAGAAAAACTCTAAAATGAAGACGTGCGAAGAAGCTTGAGAACTTTTATGCTCCCATTCTCGAGATCCGCTTAATCTATGGCCCGCAACAAAGCATATAACGGTCGCTAATTAATTTTATAACGTCCATAATTTAATTTACGGTCGTTCTAAAAATAGAGAAAGAAAAAAAAAGTACTTTTTTGACGAGCTTCCGACGAAAACTTCCTTAAAGAGAGGTAACAATATAGGAGGGGAAGTATAACGGAGGGGAAGTACAACGGAGGGGAAGTACAACGGAGGGGAAGTATAAGTCAGGGGAGAGTAACGGAGGGGGAAGTATAAGGGAACGAAAGTATAACGGCCAAAAAGGCAATTTTAAAGGTTATAAGAAGACAAATGAAGGGTAAATACATTTTTTATCTCATTTTCCCTCCACTATAGTGGCGCTGAATGCGGAATAATCCATGAACTGCGTGGAGGATGACAGCGTTAAAATCTCTCTGGACAAATGAAGGGGAAATACATTTTTATCTCATTTTCCTTCCACTACAGTGGCGCTGAATGCGGAATTAACCATCAACTACGGGGACGATGACTGCGTTAAAATCTGTCAATACAAATGAAGGAAATACACTTTACATCTCATTTTCCCTTCACTAAAGAGGCGCTGAATGCGGAATAATCCATGAACTACGTGGACGATGACTGCGATAAAATCTATCGGAACAAATGAAGGGGAAATACATTTTTATCTCATTTTCCTCCACTACAGTGGCGCTGAATGTGGAATTAACCATGAACTACGGGACGATGACTGCGTTAAAATCTGTCAATACAAATGAAGGAAATACACTTTACATCTCATTTCCCTCACTAAAGAGGCGCTGAATGCGGAATAATCCATGAACTACGTGGACGATGACTGCGATAAAATCTATCGGAACAAATGAAATTTTTTCTCATTTTCTCTCCACTACAGTGGCGCTGAGTACGGAATCATCCATGATATCAAGAGTTTTGAGGTAAAATCGACTAAATCTTCAAAATGATTGTGATTGTATTCATCCAAGAAGGGAAAACAGGGCCGCCAATCGTCTCATCCTAATCGACAACCTCAGAGAATGATGAAAATGTAAACAAAATTTAAGATTTCGAAAGAAAAGAAAAAAAACGTGAAAAAATGGACCCGGAGAATCTAGCTCTCGTGTCGGAATTTGCCCCAGTTACATCCTTTATCTTCATTGTCAACTAGAAAGCAATTAAACCCACTAGGATGATTAATATTAGTTCCGCTAGGGTGAACAATCCCGCCTAAAACGGCCTTCTTGATATCGTGACTGTTCAGCCACTTCTAGATGAAAAAAACAAACAAATAAAATGAATCATTTTGAAAGTGTAGAAGACTCACTTCCTTAATTATTTATTCGCCCTTGAAAGAAAAAAAAAATCTAGACAAAAAATCGCGATTTTCAGACTTCCCCAATTAAAATTTTTTTTTTCTGGAAAATCCGTTAAAAAAATTGTTGGCGCATTTATAAAGTTTTGAGTGAGAAATCTTTTAAAAAATTTCCCAACATTAAAATGGAAATAAAAGATTTTGTATTGACTGTACTCCGTTAACTTTCGAGCCTAGTTGCTCCGAAAATATTAGTCCTACAGAAAAAATCGTTAAATTAATTTTGTAGCTTATAAATTTTTCAACAAAAATGTACTTATGTATTTATTTGTAGGAGCAATATTTAAGGAGATATGAAGCTCGAAAGTTAAGACTGATCATAAGGAGTTGAGACTTTAATCTTTGAATTTCTCCTAAGGTATTAGTCCTACATGAAAAACATATAAGTTCATTTTTAAAGAAAATTTAATAATCTACAACTTTTATTTCGACAATTTTTCGTTTGGAGCGACGGTTTTGAAGATAATTGATCAACTACAAATTTGAACAAAACGAAAGAGCGTTTAAAATCGATTTTCTATCTAGAAGGCCTTGGATTTTTATGAAAATCTTCGATAAAGCGTGAGATTAGGTCAAGAACCGTCCTTGTGTAAATAATAACTTCTCGCTCGGGTAATTGTGACTTTCATAGAAAAAAAAATTAAGATTGTGGGGATTGAACCCTGGACCTCCTTTTCCCGAGGAGGACTTTCACTACTTTTTTTTAACGGCGAAAAAATTTTTACGAGTTGCACATGGCCTATTTTTCTAAAGTCTTAAAAAGGGCAGGATTTTTTATCGGAGGGGCCACCTTATATGGAGCCACGGCAATTCTGGGCGTCAAAGCAACACTGAATCCAGTCCGCACTTTGAGCCCTTGTAGTTCCAAGAAGAGTCCTTGACCACAGACCCACGGAGGCCGTAGTCGGAGTCTTGGAGCAAATAATTCTAATAATCCATCATTGAGGGTATTACAAACCTGAGATTAAGAAAAATTCTATTATCTAAGGTTTAATGGCCTTAAGAAAAAAAAAAAAGCGATTCACCTTTTATGCCGAAGCGCGAAGAAAAAACAAAAAAACACGAGATTGGTGATCTAAAAAAATTATTTACATTGTAATATAATTTTTAATTCTATTTTAGCGGACGGAAATTTTATCAACTTCCCTTCTGGGAAGTGGCGTCGACGCCGAAAAAGAATTAACGACGATAAAGCACTTTTGTAAATATTGTTATACTTACCTAGAAGTTTATTTTTATACTACTTGGGTTTTGGATCATGCGTAATCTCGCAAATGGGGAACGAATGGAATGTTAATAGCTAGAAGTTTATTTATTTTAACTTCCTTAAAGAAGTTAGGTTAAGTTACCCTCCACGTCGGAGCGGAGGGTGAATTCTCCTTTATACTTCCCCTCCTTAATACTTCCCCCTACTATAGTTCCTTATCTTTTAGGAAGTTTTCGATGTAAGCTCTTCAAACTAGTACTTTAACTAGTTGTTCCCCTCTTTAATCGGTTTTATCCCTTTTTAACTGATTTTATCCCTTTTTATCGGGTTTTATCCCTTCTTTAACTAGTTTAATTCCATTTTATCTATCCCCCCCCCCCCTTTTGATCGGTTTTATCCCTTTTTAACTGGTTTTATCCTTTTTAACTGGTTTTATCTTTTTATCGGGGTTTATCCCTCTTTAACTAGTTTTATTCCATTTTTATCTAGTTTCCCCCCTTTTAATCGGTTTTGTCCCTTTTTAACTGTTTTATCCCTTTTTATCGGGTTTTATCCCTTCTTTAACTAGTTAATTCCATTTTTATCTGCCCCCCCCCCCCTTTTGATCGGTTTTATCCCTTTTTAACTGGTTTTATCTTTTTTTTTAACTGGTTTTATCCCTTTTTATCGGGTTTTATCCCTTCTTTTAACTACTTTAATTCCATTTTTATCTAACCCCCCCCCCTTTTGATCGGTTTTATCCCTTTTTAACTGGTTTTATCCTTTTTTTAACTGTTTTATCCCTTTTTATCGGGTTTTATCCCTTCTTTAACTACTTTAATTCCATTTTTATCTAATCCCCCCCCCCTTTTGATCGGTTTTATCCCTTTTTAACTGGTTTTATCCTTTTTTTTAACTGGTTTTATCCCTTTTTAACTGGTTTTATCCTTTTTTTTTACTGGTTTATCCCTTTTTAATGGTTTTATCCTTTTTTTTTTAAACGGTTTTATCCCTTTTTAACTGGTTTTATCCTTTTTATCGGTTTTATCCCTTTTTTTAACTAGTTTAATTCCATTTTTATCTAGTCCCCCCCCCTTTTTAATCGGTTTTATCCCTTTTTAACTCGTTTTATCCCTTTTTATCGGGTTTTATCCCTTCTTTAACTACTTTAATTTCATTTTTATCTAATCCCCCCCCCCCTTTTGATCGATTTTATCCCTTTTTAACTTATTTTATCCCTTTTTATCGGGGTTTATCTCTTCTTTAACTAGTTTTATTCCATTTTCTCAATCTGCCGTCTAATTAGACGTGCAAATCCTTCTGCGCATGCTGCAGAAGTTTCAAACCTGGTTCAAACTGCGGTTGGAACGAAGCTCTTATCATATTTTTCGGGCGAAATACCCATTTTGGCATCCAAACCTTTTTCTACAGCCCACGATTTTTCACCTTGCGCGCAAATAAAAAAAACACAAATTCTGCGCTAATTATGAGAGAGAGGAAAAAAAATGTCGCCATTCTTCTTAATTGAAAGTCCTTGACATTCGCTTTTATAAAAAAAATGAGACCTCGAAAAATTAAGTTTTCCTTATTTTTTAACCAGATTAATCGGATGACTCATTATTAAGAAGCGAAAGGCACTAAACATCCGCAATGCAACACAAGGACAGAAAAATAAGAAGTTGTGAAATTTGAAGACTTTTCAAAATTAAATTTATAAAAAAGAGACCCTATAATTTCACGGATGGTGAAGAAGGTGGAATATAAACCGCAGTCGAAGGTAAAACTACCTTGAAAAACATCGATTTTATTATAAATTTAGAAAAAGAAGTCGCAAACTGCGGTTTTTACAAGGAGAGAGGATATGAAAACGTTGCAAAACTCTTTCGTTTTTCATAGAGAAGAAAATGGTAACATAAAAGGGAGGGGAAGTATAAAGGAGGGGAAGTATAAGGGAGGGAAGTATAAGGGAGGGCAGTATATGGGAGAAAAGTATAACGGAGGAGGAATTTTTTTTTTTTTAATTTTCCGATTTTTTTTTCTAACGATTTTCTGGTTTTTTTTTTCGAAAAATTTTCCGGTTTTTTTTTATCTTCATTTTTTTTAAATCAAATAGGTAGAAATGTCATTATCTCGTAGAAAAGTGGACACGAAGAGTAAATGTCATTATCTCGTAGAAAAGTGGACACGAAGTGATGGAAATGTCATTATTTCGTAGAAAGTTGTCACGAAGGGATAGAAATGTAATCTATCTCGTAGAAAAGTGGACACGAAGTGATAGAAATGTCATTATTTCGAAGAAAAGTGGACACGAAGTGATAAATGTCATTATTTCGTAGAAAATGGACAGACTAAGTGATAGAAATGTCATTATCTCGTAGAAATGTGGACACGAAATGGTAGAAATGTCATTATTTGGTAGAAATGTCATTATTTCGTAGAAAAGTGGACACGAAGGGATATAAATGTCATTATTCGTAGAAAAGTGGACACGAAGGGATATAAATGTCATTATCTCGTAGAAAAGTGAACAGGAAGGGGTAGAAATGTGATTACTCGTAGAAAAGTGGACACAAAGGGGTAGAAATGTCATTCTTTCTGTAAAAAATTAGGAGCTACATGTCTAGAAATGATGTAAATCGTAGAAAAAAAGTGGCATAAAGAGCTAGAAATGCTATTATCTTATCTCGTAGAAAGACGACCGTTACTATAAAAAAAAAGATCGAAATTTTTATAATTTGTGTTAAGAAAAAAAAATCTTGTTTACAAAATAATTAATCCGATAACTCTTGAATCGCTGGGGCCTAAAAAGTATGTCCGTTGAATTTTTTTCTCGAGTCAAAGGTGCTCAATGGGGGAAGTATAAAGGTGCTCAATGGGGAAGTATAATGGGCAAAGTATAAGAGGGGGAGTAATAGGAGGGAAGTATAAAGGAGGGAAATTCAAGGACGGGTGTACGGACGGCCCCGGCACCACAGACAAAGTTGAGATCGGTCCACATCAATATTCGATTTGACCCTCTGGGGTCTGGAAGACCCCAAAAACCCAACATCGAGTTATCACAATATTAAGGAAATTAAAATGAAAATAATAGTCGAGGTAGACTCTCCAATTACTTCGCTTTCGCCACTTCGAAAAACCGCCGAACAAATAAATTACCTCAGAAACACATCCAGAAATTAATGGGAAAGTTATTAGAGCGTAAATATAGAGAAAAAAAATTAAAAATTCACAAAAGTGAAAGTGACACGGGTTCAAGGCTGCCAACCATCGTTTCAATCTTTAATATTTTCCAAAATCTGAACGAACAATAATTACCTCAGAAACACATCCAGAAATTAATGGGAAAGTTATTAGAGCGTAAATATAGAGAAAAAAAATTAAAAATTCACAAAAGTGAAAGTGACACGATGGGTTCAAGGCTGCCAACCATCGTTTCAATCTTTAATATTTTCCAAAATCTGAACGTCATTATTTTTCAATACAACAAAACTGAAAGTGCAATTGACTATGGAGATGGAAAAAAAGAAAAAAAGAGGTCACCGGACGCGTTATATGCTTATTCCACTATAATAACGAGTCCTACGCTCTATTTTCTTTTAATCAACCACCTCTCGTTTTGCGACGTACTCGTTGAATAATAAAAGGACGGCGTAACGGCCGGACAGCCGGGACCACAGCAAAGTTGAGATCGGTAAAGATCAATATTCGATTTGACCCCCCGGGGTCTGGAAGACCCTTCCCCAAAAACCCGATGTCGAGGGTATCACAATAACTTCTTTAAGGAAGTTAAAAGGATAAAAAGTTAAAAGGAGAAAACTCGATAAAAATGGAATAAAACTAGTTAAAGAAGGGATAAACCACATTAAAAAGGGATAAAATCTGTAAAGGGGAAAAACTAGATAAATATGGAATAAACTAGTTAAAGAAGGGATAAAACCCGATAAAAGAGATAAACCAGTTAAAAAGGGGAAAAACCAGTTAAAAGGGGAAAAATAGATATATGGAATAAAACTAGTTGAAGAAGGAATAAACCCGATAAAAAGGGATAAACCAGTTAAAAAGGGGAAAAAAATAAATATGGAATAAAACTAGTTAAAGAAGGGATAAACCCTGATAAAAAGGGATAAAACCAGTTAAAAAGGGGAAAAACTAATAATATGGAATAAAACTAGTTAAAGAAGGGATAAAACCGATAAAAAGGGATAAAACCAGGGGAAAAACTAGATAATATGGAATAAAACTAGTTAAAGAAGGGATAAAACCCGATAAAAAGGGATAAACCAGTTAAAAAGGGGAAAAACTAGATAATATGGAATAAAACTAGTTAAAAAAGGGTGATTTGACCCTCCGGGGTCGGAAGACCCTTCCCAATAATCCGACATCGAGGGTATCACAATATTAAGGAGTTATAATGAAAAGAGAGGATTCCTTGAGGGGTTTCTTGCGGTCTATAATTGGGGGGTCCCACTTTTGAGTAGACCAAACACATAATTCACGAGGAAATGCGTAATCCTTCACATATCCCACTATTATCTAACTAAATCTAATTATCTAACCACCCTTTGATCAACCGAAGAAAAAATTACCCAACATTTTTAGGTTTTTTTTTTCTTCTTCCTTTTGTTTGGGCCCAAGGTTGGTACAACTGTATTTCATTTGGCCGACTTTCTTAGTGGACAAATCGTCGAACCCGATTTGTCAAGTTCCCGTAGACTTCCTTTCGGAAAAGGCGGTCGGACAGGAATCGATCCTACTTCGAGAAGTTTCTACCTTAAAAACTGGATTCTCTCCTTAACCGTAGATCATCTCCAGGAAACAAGTTTATAAACAATAAAATGGTTTATTTTGTATTTTTTATTGTTTATAAGCACCTGGAGTTTCTCCCAAAGGGTTAATATCAAGGTAGAAATAATGGACCGTCTGCCGGAGGAATGCCCCTTTCTCCCGTAGTGAAATTTTATATTTCTCCCAGCTACTAAAAAAAAATTAATTTTTTTTCACCAAAATTCTTAAGTAATTTAAGGAGTATTTCGTCGCGTTAGTTCTAACACCGGCTATCTCATTTTTCCTTGGTTTTAGGAGAGCAAAAATACGATCAATTTCTCACGATGCATCACCTGTTGGCTAAATCGTGAACTACGCGTTTTCTGTTGGTAATAGGGTTAAACTACCAACGGAATTCGATTTTCCACAAAATTTACCATCAGAAACAATGCCAACTCAAAATTGATAAAAAAAAGAGATCCGGGTTATAACTAACACCGTGAAAATTTAGTATAACTCTGCTGAAAGATGAGAAAATTCTATGGATCAGTTTGACCCTTCCTTAATACCCGACATGGAGGGTAAACAATAAAATTCTTTTAGGAAGTCCAAAATCAATACAGTAATTAGGGAAAGTTCAAACATTTTTTCCCCCGGTTATCTGTTTGATTTATAGTTTAGGGAAGGTTATAATTAAGTGGGCCGTGGAGTGATTATGGCGCGCAAACAACCTCGGGATCCACTTGTGTCCTCCTCAGTTATCGCTACTCTCACTATTCAGAGACCACTTTCCTCCTTGAATTAAAAAGAAAAAGAAGAAAAAAAACTCCACCGCCATTCTTAGACGGAAGAACTGGTTTTGAAAGCCTTATTACGTTTTTTTTTTGTTCTTGAACCTTGCTTTTGAACTTTCCAATATATTTCTAACTTCCTCAAAGAAGTTATTGTGATACCCTCCGAGGTACATGGAAAAAGGGTTTTCTAGACTGGAAAATGATTGGTGATCTTTATGAGGTTGTCTGTGGTGCCGGGCCCGTCGCAAATTTCTTTGCCAAGGGGAGCCTTGAAAACGGGCGCATCATCTCTCCTCTTTCCCCTCCTTGAACTTCCTCCTCTTTTATCTTCACCTCCAGACTTTCGATCCATTATACTTCCCTCTTCCTAAACTTCTCCTCCATTATACTTCCCCTTACTATATTGTTCCTTCTCTTTAAGGAGTTTTCGATGGAAGCTCTTCAAACTAGTACATACTTTAACTAGTTGTACCCTATTTAACGGTTTTATCCCTTTTAACTGGTTTTATCCCTTTTTAACTGGTTTTATCCCTTTTTATCGGGTTTTATCCCTTTTAACTAGTTTTATTCCTTTTATCTGCTTTTCCCTTTTTAATCGGTTTTATCCCTTTTTAACTGGTTTTATCCCTTTTTAACTGGCTTTATCTTTTTACTGGTTTTATCCCTTCTTTAACTAGTTTTTTCCATTTTTATCTCGTTTTTCCCTTTTTATGGGTTTATCCCTTTTTAACTGGTTTTATCCCTTCTTTAACTAGTTTTATTCCATTTTTAAGTTTTTCCCCCTCTTTAACTGGTTTTATCCCTTTTTGTTTATTTCTACCTTGATACAGGTACGCAGTGCCCTAATAAAGAAATCTCAGAGGCATAATGGGGTAATAGTTTGTTCCAACCGCAGTTTGAATTTTCTGGAGCACGCGCAGATGGATTTACACGTCTAATGTCTTCAAATTTGACGGACAAACGAATTGAACGACGTCGAATTTGACTTCCAAATCCTTCTGCGCATGCTCCAGGAGTTTCAAACTGTGTTTAACACGTAAAAACCGTGACGTCAGGGGTCTAACAACAACTATTATCTCATAAAAAAATTTCTTTCACCCTCTTTTTGTTTGAATTGCGTTTAAAATAAAATTAGCCACTAAAAAGACGTTGAACCGTCGTGATTTGAAGATAATAGTTTTTCGTCATTTTCTCTCCCGGGAGTCATTCAGCTTGAGAGAATTTCATTGTCATTTTATGTAAACGAGGTATTTAACTTTTTAAGGATTTTTTTTATTTTTAATTTAACGCCGTTTGAATGGCCCAACAAATGGAGAAAAACGGATTCGTTTATAGAAGGGGGGAAAAAAAGTTTTAAAAAAATAAACAAAATTCTTAAAATAGACTGCGTTCGCAAACATCCGTCGATAATTTGGAGACGTCAAATTAGAAGTCGTTAATCGTTTGTCCGTCAAATTAGACGTGCAAATCCTTCTGCGGATGCTCCTGGAGTTTCAAACTGCGGTTGGAACAAAACTATTATATCGAAAGATGGGTATTATCTCATGAAGAACTCAAGAGCAAAAAAGGTAAGTCTGAAGTACTTTTTCTACGAAGTTATTGTGATACCCTCCATGTCGGGTTTTTGGGGAAGGGTCCCGGAGGGTCAAATCATTGATATTTACCGATCCCAACGTTGTCTGTGGTGCCGGCCGGCCGTAGCGTTTTTTTTCTCGGAACACTTTACATTGAACTTAACTTCCCCTCCCTTATACTTCACCCTCCTTGAATTTTAAATCCTTTATACTTCCCCCTCCTACATTGTTCCTTCTCTTTAAAGAAGTTTTCGATGGAAGCTCTTCAATTAGTACTTTAACTAGTTGTTACCCTCTTTAATCGTTTTATCCCTTTTTAACTGGTTTTATCCTTTTTAACTGGTTTTATCCCTTTTTAACTGGTTTTATCCCTTTTTAACTGGTTTTATCTCCCTTTTTAATCGGTTTCATCCCTTTTTAACTGGTTTTATCCCTTTTTATCGTTTTTTATCCCTTGTTTAACAGTTTTATTCAATTTTATCAGTTTTCCCCTTTTTAATAGGTTTTATCCCTTTATAACTGGTTTTATCGCTTCTTTAACTGGTTTTATGGCTTCTTTAACTAGTTTTATCCCTTCTTTAACTACTTTATTCCATTTTTATCTAGTTTTCCCCCTTTTTAATCGGTTTTATCCCTTTTTAACTGGTTTTATCGCTTCTTTAACTGGTTTTATCGCTTCTTTAACTAGTTTTATCCCTTCTTTACTAGTTTTATTCCATTTTTATCTTTTTTCGGTTTTATCCCTTTTTAACTGGTTTTATCGCTTCTTTGGTTTTATCCCTTCTTTAACTAGTTTTATTCCATTTTTATCTAGTTTTCCCCCTTTTTAATCGTTTTTATCCCTTTTTAACTGGTTTTATCCCTACTTTACTAGTTTTATTCCATTTTTATCCAGTTTTTCCCCTTTTTAATCGGTTTTATCCCTTTTTAATTAGTTTTATCCCATTTTTATGAAAACTCAAGAGCAAAAAAGGGAAGTCCGAAGTACCTTTTACTGGAAGGAAACCGTAGAAAAAGGGACTTAGAAAGTTTCAGAATCCCCAGAAAGTGGAAAAAAGAAACACCAAAAAAAATTGATTTTATGTTGGCAAACCTGCGATGCGGGATTTATCCGGTTCAAGATCCGCTTTGATTTTGGCTTCGGCAGAGACGACGCGGCAACCGGCCACTTGCCCCGAACGGACCATCATCGCCTTCCGTACGCTCGAACACATGGGAACAAACTGAAGAATCGACGCCGGGAGAGTCGCTTGCGCTCCCGCCACGAGGCAGTCCTGGAGTGGGGACCACCAATTTGTTTACCCACAACTGCTGAGAAGAGGCTTTTTGTAGAAAAAAGGATAGATTCTGCTCAAAATTATATCAAATTCGTAGAAAAGAGGACAGGAGAGGCTCAAAATTATATCAAATTCGTAGAACACCCGACAGGAGAGGCTCAAAATTATATCAAATTCGTAGAAAAGGGGACAGGAGAGGCTCAAAATTATATCAAATTCGTAGAAAAGGGGACAGGAGAGGCTTAAAATTATATCAAATTCGTAGAAAAAGGGGACAGGAGAGGCTCAAAATTATATCAAATTCGTAGAAAAGGGGACAGGAGAGGCTCAAAATTATATCAAATTCGTAGAAAAGGGGACAGGAGAGGCTCAAAATTATATCAAATTCGTAGAAAAAAAGGACAAAATGCTAAATTTGTAGAAAGGAGGTAGAGTAGGATGAAAGTTCCGATTCTTCGATGTAAAAGGGAAGAAAAGGCTAAATTCGTAGAAAAGGGGACGGAAGAGGCTCAAAATAAATTCGTAGAAAAAAGGACGGAATAGGCTCTTAAGTCCAATAATTTCGTAGAAAAAAGGACAGAAAAGGTTAAATTCGTAGAAAAGGGCGAAAGTTTCAAGGATTCGTAGAAAAAAGGACAGAGGAGAGAAGTTTCGGATGATTAAAAAGACAGAAAAGGCTCAATACTACACTGAATTCGTAGAAAAAAAGGACAGAAAAGGCTATAATCGTAGAAAAGCAGATAGAAGAGCCTGAAAGTTTCGATATCTGTTCACTTGACATTATAGGTTAGAAAAGGAGCAATCCAACCGGATCAGATCCACGGTCCTCAGTGAACGGCTCTTTCAAGGTTACCAACATACCATAAAATGATAATAGTTTCGTTCCAACCGCAGTTTGAAACTCATGGAGCATGTGCAGAAGGATCTGCACGTCAAATTTCACTATGACTTCAGATTTAACGTCCAAATCCTTCTAGCATGCTCCAAGAGCTTCAAACTGTAGTTGGAACAAAGCTAATAGGTAGGTACAATGTTGCCAACATTAGAGCATATGAAAAAAAAAACAGTATTCCAAAATATACGTTTTATTTCAACAAATAAAGAAAAATAACGGCAAGAATAATTATTTTTAAATCCTAAAACCTCTATTATTGATTTATGCACCTAATAAAAATAAAATTGATAACTTCCCGTAAAAAAAGCAGGTTATGATTCTAAGGTTAGGGAGGGGACGGTAAATCTACGGTTATACTTTTATTTCTTTTTGATGACGACCGGTCCGACGTTATCGCCGGTTTCTTGGTTGTGTTTCCCGTGGGCGCCGTCGCAGTACGGGAACTTCTTGCTCCTCCAACAGCGGCAATAAGCGGTCGAGTCGCCCAAATCTTCGATATTCGCAATATGGACGACTTTCGCTTCGTCTTTACTTATACATGGATTCACCACCTGAAAATTTTCATTTTTTTAAATATAAAATGCACAAAATATTGAACCTTTTTGGTATTTACTTGCTTAGGTTTGATAGTCCGATATGTGACATAGAGAGTCCACCGACGGCCGCAAAAAAAGGCACCAGCGAAGCCCAGTCTCGAACTAAAACAAAAAACGTGGAGGGTATCACAAAAACTTCTATAAGGAAGTTAAAAAGGGATAAACCCGATAAAAAGGGATAAAACCAGTTAAAAAGGGGAAAAACCAGTTAAAAAGGGGAAAAACTAGATAAATATGGAATAAAACTAGTTAAAGAAGGGATAAACCCGATTAAAAAGGGATAAAACCAGTTAAAAAGGGGAAAACTAGATAAATATGGAATAAAACTAGTTAAAGAAGGGATAAACCCGATAAAAAGGGATAAAACCAGTTAAAAAGGGGAAAAACTAGATAAAAATGGAAAAAAAACTAGTTAAAGAAGGGATAAACCCGATAAAAAAGGGATAAAACCAGTTAAAAAGGGGAAAACTAGATAACTATGGAATAAAACTAGTTAAAAAGGGATAAAACCCGATAAAAAGGGGTAAAACTTCTAATCGGAACACTAGTTTGAAGAGACTCCAACGAAAACTTCCTTAAAGAGAAGGAACAATATAGGAGGGGGAAGTATTGAGGAGGGGAAGTATAACGGAGGAGAAGTTTAGGAAGGGGGGAAGTATAAAGGAAGGAAAGTTCATGGAGGGTGAAGTATGAAGTGGGGAAGTTCAAGTACAATGTTAAGTGTTCCGGAAAAAAATGTTACGGCCGGCCGGCACCACAGACAACGTTGGTAAAGATCAATGATTTGATCCTCCATGACCCTTCCCCAAAAACCCAACGTGGAGGGTATCACAATAACTTCTTTCAGGAAGTTAAGACATTATAATTGAGATATAATTTAAAGACTTCTTAAAAACTGAAATCAGGCTTTTTCTATGGGCCCTTCTGTCAGGACATTATTTCTAGCCAATCAGGACGCTACAGTTTATAGCCTACCAATCAGGATCCTACAAATTCCGAGCCCTTCTAAGGGCACATTTAACCCAGAAAAAATGGTTGAAAAACCTAAATAACTTTCTTACAACCGTTTAACTACTAAATTAACCTGAGAAATGGGGAAAACGAAGGATTTTCAAAGGCAGTGACATCGCATTTTATCATCTCAGTTAAAAATAATTATTTAAATATCAATTATGATGTATTTGAAAAAAAAATTGATACTTACATCCAAGTTTGAACCATCCTCCAATGGAATTGGGAATCGGAAGACTTTCTAAATAATGAGGAACGTGAACTCGGATTAAATTCGACAAAGGCTCCATTTTTCTTTGTAAAAAATTAACAAAATGAACTTTCTAAAAAACTGATCAAGGGAAAACACCTTCTCGATGGTTACTGGTTAGATAACAAAAAAATGAAAAAGATAAGAAATTCTTATCAATCTTATCTCCTTTATAAATTTATCTCTCAATTCTTTTCTTTAAAAATGTGTGTTTTATTTTTTGATTTATGGTAATAAAAAAGACGATACACTCTTTTTTTTATTGCGTTGGCAACAGTGTTTCATTATGAAGTAACCTTCTGGGGTGTTATCTCTTATTCCTCTACCTCCATTGATGTAAATGTAAAAAAAAAACTGAATCTATGGACTAACGGTCTAAAAACCGATATAACTGTCTTGCAGTAATAAAACATTATTATTATTATTTACTTGTCTTCCTGCTGTCTAAAACGGTCAAACTGGTTCCGTCTCTAATTTGTGTTGGCAGAACTGTTTATCAAGTAACCTCATCTTCTTTCTTCCTTTCCAACGTTGGCCCTTTTTGCGTTTAAACGTCCGTTAAGTTTATAAAGTCTTTTTCTCTCACAAAATGACCGTCTCCGATCTTAAATCTGACAAAGGCGTCAAAGAATTCGATGCTTTTATTTCGGACAAAAGCTATGTAGTTGGGTAAGCAAAATTTAAAAAAAAATGGGATAAACTTTTTGCCACGTGGTTTCGCCAGATTTTATTTTTCTATGCGTTCTCTTACGCCTTAAGCGACGTTTTGTAGCAACTTTGAGTTAACCGTTAAGTTAACGAGTTGTTAAACTGTTCGTTAAGTAAAGCCGAAATGCTATCGTTGTATCTGCCAGTCAAACTGAACTCTTTCTATGCATTTTTATTCTCTCAAGCTCGTTTTTCGATATCTCCAAGTTAATCAGTGGGTTAACCGAGGATTAATTCATATATGGTTAAACTGTAAGCTTCTTAAGTTAAGACCAATGGTCAAACGAGTTGTCGGGTAAATGATATCTTATACAGTTTAAGCTGGGTTAACCGAGGATTAATTCATATATGGTTAAACTGTAAGCTAACTGTCTTAAGACCAATGGTCAAACGAGCTGGATATCTTATACAGTTTAACCGTCGTTTAGGATTAACCGAGGATTAATTCATATATGGTTAAACTCTGTAAGCCAACTTCCTTAAGTTAAGACCAATGGTCAAACGAGTTGTGGATATCTATACAGTTTAATCGTCGTTTAGGTTAAGCTGGGTTAACCGAGGATTAATTCATATATGGTTAAACTGTAAGCTAACTGTCTTAAGACCAATGGTCAAACGAGTTGGATATCTTATACAGTTTAACCTCGTTTAGGGTTAACCTGTGTTAACCAGTGGGTTAACCGAGGATTATTCATATATGGTTAAACTGTAAGCTAACTGTCTTAAGACCAATGGTCAAACTAGTGGATATCTTAAACAGTTTAACCGCCGTTTAGGTTTAAGCTGGGTTAACCGAGGATTAATTCATATGGTTAAACTGTAAGCTAACTGTCATAAGACCAATGGTCAAACTAGTTGGATATCTTATACAGTTTAACCGTCGTTTAGGGTTAAGCTGTGTTAACCAGTGGGTTAACCAAGGATTAATACACATATGGTTAAACTGTAAGCTAACTAACTGTCTTCAGTAAGACCAATGGTCAAAACCGTCGTTTAACCGTCGTTTTAAGCTGGGTTAACCGAGGATTAATACCTATATGGTTAAACTGTAAGCTAACTGTCTTAAGACCAATGGTCAAACGAGCTGGATATCTTATACAGTTTAACCATCGTTTAGGGTTAACCAGTGGGTTAACCGAGGATTAATACACATATGGTTAAACTGTAAGCTAACTAACTGTCTTAAGTTAAGACCAATGGTCAAACGAGTTGTCGGGTAAAATGATATCTTAAACAGTTTAACCGCCGCTTAGGTTTAAGCTGGGTTAACCGAGGATTAATTCATATATGGTTAAACTGTAAGCTAACTGTCTAAAGACCAATGGTAAAACGAGTTGTCGGGTAAAATGATATCTTAAACAGTTTAACCGCCGTTTAGGTTTAAGCTGGGTTTTTACATACTTGTATTTAAAACGCCGATTAACCTATGGTTTGATTGGTAACTTTAAGGCCCTCGGTTAACAAAGCAAAAAAAAAGCTGTACTATTGGTAAATCTGCTTTTTTAAAAATGGCTACCGTTGAATGTACATTTTGAATAGTTAATTTTGACGTTATTTTTAGATTCGAACCATCGCAGGCGGATTTGGCTGTTTTGTCGCAGTTTGGGAAAGCGCCGACGGACGCGACGCCGCACGCCAAAAGGTGGTATGTTCATCTAAAATCGTATTCGGAAGCGGAAAAAAAGAAGTTCCCAGGACAGAACAAACTTCCCGCAGGTTTCGCCGCCGGCGGAAAAGCACCAGCGGCTCCCGCGAAAGATGATGACGATGACGTCGACCTTTTTGGCTCTGATGACGAAGAAGTGAATATTTATACGTTTTAATTTTAACCTAAACTGGGATTAACTTGCTTAATCGGCCCGTTAAAGGCTCCACAGTTAGTCCAGATAAATCGAACTTATCCCTCTTTTATCATGATTTTTAGCTGCCTCTAATGATTATTCATTGCTCACTGAAAAACTCGCAGGTTTACCAACTCAACGTTTAAAATCCTGATTTGTAGAGATCTCCAACTCTCAGGTTTACCAGCACAACGTTTCAATTCCCCGGTTGTTGATGTCTCAACTCTCAGGTTTACCAACACAAAACTCCTGTTCGTAGGGGTCTCAACTCTGTAGTTTACCAACACAACGTTTTTTAAAACTCCTGGTCTGTAGAGGTCTCAACTCTCAGGTTTACCAAGAAAACGTTTCAAAATTCCCGGTTTGTGATGTCTCCAACTCTCAGGTTTACCAACTCAACATGTTTAAATCTCCCGGTTTGTAGAGTTCTCAACTCTTGGCTTACCAACACAACTTTTGAGAACCCCTGGTTTGTAGAGGTCTAGAAAAATCTATGGTTAATAGGTACTACATTTAAGAACTCAGGTTTACCAGCACAACGTTTTTAAAAACTGCAGTGGTCTCAGCTCTCAGGTGTACCAACACAACGCTTTAAACTCCTGGTCAGTAGAGGTCTCAACTCTCAGGTTTACCAACACAACGGTTTTTAAAAAATCCTGGTCTGTAAAGGTCTCATTATTCAAGTTTACTTACACAAGGTTTTTAAAAACTCTTGGTCTGTAGAGGTCTCAACTCTCAGATTACCAACACAACGTTTTTTTTTAAAGTTCTTGGTCTGTAGAGATCTCAACTCTCAGGTTTACCAACACAACGTTTTTTAAAACTCTTGGTCTGTAGAGGTCTCAACTCTCAACCAACACAACGTTTTTTAAAAATTCTTGGTCTGTAGAGTTCTCAACTCTCAGGTTTACCAACACAACGTTTTTAAAAACTCTTGGTCTGTAGAGGTCTCAATTCTCAGATTTACCAACACAACGTTTTTTTTTTTTTTTAAGTTCTTGGTCTGTAGATCTCAACTCTCAGGTTTACCAACACAACGTTTTTTAAAAACTCTTCGTCTGTAGAGGTCTCAACTCTCAGGTTTACCAACACCACGTTTTTAGTACTTCTGGGTCATTTTAACCCTTAAGGTCCCCCTTTTTAATAAAAAAGAAGAAGAAACTCATACTTTATATTTTTTGAGCGGTTAATTAACCTAGTATTCATGTTTTGGGGTCATTTTAACCCTTAAGTGAATAAAAACTCATGCTTGCCAACCATCGAAACATTTAACGGCTTTATTAACCGAGTATTAAATATTTTAGGGTTATTTTGACCTTCATAAATGAATAGAAACTCACGCTAGCCAACTGTGTTGCGTTTATTAACAACTAAACATTTTTGGGCCTTGAAAAATCCTGCTGTGGAGCCTTATAGACTAAAATATCTTACAGTATAACACCTAAAAGCCTAATATAATAATAATAATAATAATAATCTTTATAATAATTTATTTTTTGTTTTAATTAATTTTTTTTTAAATAATTTATTCTTTATAATAATAATATTTGAAAGATAATCCTTAATAAGCTATAAATGTAAATTAATTTACAGGATGCGGAAGCAGCGAAAATTCGAGAGGAAAGGCTCAAAGCTTACAACGAGAAAAAGTCGAAGAAGCCGACGTTGATCGCGAAATCGAGTATCGTTCTTGACGTAAAACCGTGGGACGACGAAACCGACATGAAAGAAATGGAAAAACTCGTCCGGACGGTCGTCAGAGATGGTCTCGTCTGGGGTGCTTGTAAGCGTTTATTCGTCAAAAAATTTAACGTATTTTTAAACTAATTTTTTTCAGCGAAACTTGTACCTGTCGGATATGGGATCCACAAACTCCAAATTATGTGCGTCGTTGAAGACGATAAAGTTTCCGTCGACGAACTCGTCGAGACGATCCAAGAATTTGAAGAATTCGTCCAATCAGTCGACATCGCTGCTTTTAACAAAATCTAAAAAGAAATACCCCCATCTTTTTTCGTACTGATTTCCCGATAATATTTTTGACATATTCTAATTAAAATAAAAGTTATTTAAAATAAGACTTGTAATCAGTTTTCTGTGCCTTCTCTATTTTCAGGTTGGCCAACGTAACGAGCCTAAGAGTTAAGATTTGTTTTTCTGGATTTTATGCCTTCTTTTCTCTAGCTTGATACTAATAAGAAATTATAATCCAAAAAATAAATTTGGAAAAAAAATTCAACTTCCCCTCCTTGGAGGTAGGGATATAGTTGGTTGCTTAGGTTTTATTCCTACCTCCATAGTCATGCTCCTTACAGTGTTGTGCTCCCAGGTTTACCAACACAACGTTTTAAAACTCCTGGTTCGTAGAGGCATTGACAAAACATAATATCATGAATTCATCCTCAACTTCCCTTCTTTTCCCGCCTTTTTAACCCCCCCCCCCCCCCTTTAATGAGATTCATGTCAGGGCCATCTCGAGATAGATAAGTTTAAAATGTGTTGGTAAAACTGTGTTAAAAAAGAACGTAACAACAACAAAACTCCTGGTTTGTAGATGTCTCCGACTCTCAGGTTTACCAACACAATGTTATAAATAAAACTCCTGAATAGTAGAGGTCTCCAACTCTCAGTTTTACCATTTTTAAAACTTCTGATTTGTAGATTCCAACTTTGGGTTTACCAACAAAACGTTACAAAACTCCCGGTTTGTTGATGTCACCAACTCAACGTTTTGAAATCTCCCGGTTCTTAGAGTTCTCAACTCTCAGGCTTACCAACACAACTTTTGAGAACTCCTGGTTTGTTGAGGTATAGAAAAATGTATGGTTAATACTACATTTTAAGAACTCCAGGTTTACCAACACAACGTTTTAAAACTCCTAGTTTGTAGAGGTCTCAACTTTTTGGTTAACCAACAAAAAATGTTTCAAAACTCCCTGTTCGTAGATGTCTCTAACTTTCAGGTTTACCATCTGAAAGTTAACTTACAATGTGTTGGTAAAACTGTGTTTAAAAAAAAAAAGAATTTTAAACAACAACAAAACTCCCGGTTTGAAGATGTCTCCGACTCTCAGGTTTACCAACACAACGTTTTAAAAACCCCGGTTTGTTGATGTCTTCAACTCTCAGGTTTACCAACACAACGTTTCAATGCTCCCGGTTTGTTGATGTCTACCAACACAACGTTTCAATACTCCCGGTTTGTTGATAATTTCAACTCTCAGGTTTACCAACACAATAATTTTTTAAAACCCCTGGTCTGTAGAGGTCTCAACTCTCTGGTTAACCAACAAAAAAGTTTCAAAACTCCCGGTTCGTAGATGTCTCCAACTTTCAGGTTTACCATCTGAAAGTTAACTTACAATGTGTTGGTAAAACTGTGTTTAAAAAAAAAAGAATTTTAAACAACAACAAAACTCCCGGTTTGTTGATGTCTTCAACTCTCAGGTTTACCAACACAACGTTTCAATGCTCCCGGTTTGTTGATGTCACCAACACAACGTTTCAATACTCCCGGTTTGTCGATGTATCCAACTTTCAGGTCTACCAACACAACGTTTCAATACTCCCAGTTTGTTGATAATTTCAACTCTCAGGTTTAGCAACACAATAATTTTTTAAAACCCCTGGTCTGTAGAGGTCTCAACTCTCTGGTTAACCAACAAAAAAGTTTCAAAACTCCCTGTTCGTAGATGTCTCCAACTTTCAGGTTTACCATCTGAAAGTTAACTTACAATGTGTTGGTAAAACTGTGTTTAAAAAAAAAAAAAGAATTTAAAACAACAACAAAACTCCCGGTTTGAAGATGTCTCCGACTCTCAGGTTTACCAACACAACGTTTTAAAACCCCGGTTTGTTGATGTCTCCAACTCTCAGCTTTACCAACAAGACGTTTAAAAACTCCTCTCAACTTCCCATCTCCCTCCCCCCTTCTTTAATGAGATTCACATCAGGGCCATAAACAGACAGATAAGTTTAAAATGTGTTGGTAAACCTGTGTTATAAAAAGAATTTAAACTTGAAAAAGATTAAAAAAAAAAAAATCTTATTTCACAGAGAAATTATGGAGTTCTTAAAATTGTGTTGGTAAAACTGAAGCCTTAGACGTGTCCGAACAGTCGAAGTCGAGCCTCCTGCAACTCATGAAAGAACTTTTTTTTTAATACAAACAGATATTTTTTTCTTTCTCCCACGAAATTAAAAGCTTTTAAAAACAGCGATTCTTATTTGTCGATGCAAATTTTAACTGAGAAGTCGAAAGGTAAGAAAGAACTTTTGTTTTTTTAATCCTCACTTTCTTTCAATTATGTAAAAATTTATGAACTCAGATCAATTTATAGGTGAACCCAGAGTTTAGAAAATGAGCCGTGAATCAAATTTTCAAAGAGTTTTTTTTTTTCTTCCTTCTTCTTAAGGGGTTAATGTTTGCAGACGGATCACCTTGACCCTGGGAGAAAGCTAAATGCGGGTGAGAGCTAAAAACTTGAATTACAAACGACAAAAACGTCATTTTCAACTATTACGAGTACGCCACAAAATTCTAGGCCTCCGACATTTCCGTAAAAATCACGCCCCGGAACTATCGGGTCGTCAAAGACTTTCCGCTTATTGTATAGATTTTTTTTTTTTCTTTTTAATAATGTTACTTATCTTTGAACGTAAAGAAGTTATGGCTTGCCAACCACTAGTAAATATAGTTTTAGACTCCTAAACGTTTCAAAACTCCTGGTCTGTAGAGCTCACAACTCTCAGGTTTACCAACACAACGTTTAAAAACCCTGATTTGTAGATGTCTCCAACTTTCAGGTCTACCAACACAACGTTTCAATGCTCCGGTTTGTCGATGTATCCAACTTTCAGGTTACCAACACAACGTTTCAATACTCCCGGTTTGTTGATAATTTCAACTATGTATCAGGTTTACCAACACAACAATTTTTTAAAACCCTGGTCTGTAGAGGTCTCAACTCTCAGGTTTAGCAACACAACGTTTTACATAAATTTCCTGATTTGCAGATGGCTCAACTCTCAGGTTTACCAACACAACGTTTCGAAACTCCTGGATCGTGTAGGTCTCTAACTCTAGGTTTACAACACAACGTTTTAAAACTCCTGATTTGTTGAGGTCTCTAACTCTCAGGCTTACCAACACAACGTTTTAAAACTCATGATTGGTAGAGGTTCACTCTCAGGTTTACCAACACAACGTTTGGAAACTCCGGTTTGTAGAGGTTTCTAACTCTCAGGCTTACCAACACACGTTTTAAATCTCCTGATTTGTAGATGGCTCCAACTTCGGGTTTACCAACACAACGTTTCAAAACTCCTGGTTTGTTGAGTCTCACTCTCAGGTTTACCAACACAATGTTTTAAAACTCGTGATTTGTAGAGGTCTTTAACTCTCAGGTTTACTAACACAACGTTTTAAATATCCTGATTTGTCTCCAACTCTCAGGTTTACCAACACAACGTTTTAAAATCCTGATTTGTCTCCAACTCTCAGGTTTACCAACACAACGTTTTAAATATCCTGATTGTAGATGTCCCTACTCTCAGGTTTACCAACACAACGTTTTAATACTCCTGATTTGTAGATGTCTCCAACTTAGGTTACAAACATAACGTTTAAAACTCCTGGTTTGTTGAGTTCTCAACTCTCTGGCTTACCAACACAATGTTTAAAAATTCCTGATTTGTAGGTCTTTAACTCTCAGGTTACCAACGCAACGTTTTAAATTTCCTGATTGTAGAGTTCTCCAACTCTCAGGCTTACCAACACAACATTGTAGTTACAGTCTAGCCTTGGTCAGGCATTTGCCAACATAAACACTTTTCATTGCTTAATTTTTTGACAAGCTAATTTTTCAACGTCAAAATATTTCCTTCATATGTTTCCTAAATAAAAATTATCTAATTTTCAAGTCAAAATGAAACTGACGTTTTCCTCGAGGGTCCCGACCTAGAAAAGTTGTCAAACCTGGCGATTTTGTAATTTTTTTTCTTCTTCTTAGGGGGTTGTAAGGTAAAAGATATGTCGAGTGGGGGCCTCTTAACGTTATAAAGAAAGTTGCTAACACCCGAAGACCCCCAGTTCAGTGGAAGGATATAGAGAGTGCCGTTCACCATGAAAGTATGTAACTTTTTTTTTAACGTACGTTTTACGATTTATTTTGCTATGTGGTCTTTTTCTACGAATTTTTAGCCCATCATGGACCCTTTCTTCGACTTAATTGCTCCCCCTTTCTACGAGTTTATAGCCCTTTTTTCGAGGCCTTTTCTACGAGTAAATAGCCCTTTTCTGCTAGTTTATAGCCCATTTTGGCGATCTTTACAACAAAATTTATAGCCCTTCTACTCGGACCCTTTCTAAGAATTTTTAGCCTACCAATTGGAGTTTATAGCCCTTTTTACGAAGGCTTTTCTTCGAGTTTATGACTCTAATAAAGGGTCCTTTTCTACGACTTTATTGCCCTTTTATCGAGGCCTTTTCTACGAGTTTAGGGCCCTTTTATCGAGTCCCTTTCAACGAGTTTGTAGTCTTCTATCGAGGCCTTTTCTGCTTGTTTATAGCCTTTTTCTCGAGGCCTTTTCTACGAGTTTATAGCCTTTTTCGAGGCCTTTTCTACGTGTTTGTAGCCCATTTGTGGCGATCTTTACTACAAATTTTATAGCCCTTCTACCGGGACCCCTTCTACGAATTTTTAGCCTACCAATCGGGATTTTTTCTACGAGTTTGTAGCCCTTTTAAACTAGTTTATAGCCATTTTATCGAGGCCTTTTTCTACGAGTTTGTAGCCCTTTTATCGAGGCCATTTCAACGAGTTTATAGCCCTTTTATCGAGGCCTTTTCAACTAGTTTATAGCCATTTTATCGAGGCCTTTTCTACGAGTTTAAAGCCCTTTTTGGAGGACTCTGGACCCTTTAACCGCCAGATTAACCAAGTTTAAACCCTTTTGTGCAAACACTGGACCCTTTAACCGCAGATTAACCAAGTTTAAACCCTTTTGTGCAAACTCTGGACCCTTTAACCGCAGATTAACCGAGTTTAAACCCTTTTGTGCAAACTCTGGACCCCTTAACCGCCAGATTAACCAAGTTTAAACCCTTTTGTGCAAACTCTGGACCCTTTAACCTCAGATTAACCAAGTTTAAACCCTTTTGTGCAATCTCTGGACCCTTTAACCGCCAGATTAACCGAGTTTAAACCCTTTTGTACAAGCTCTGGACCCTTTAACCGCCAGATTAACCGAGTTTAAACCCTTTTGTGCAAACTCTGCACCCTTTAACGGGCAGATTAACCGAGTTTAAACCATTTAAAGCCAACTCTCGACCCTTTAACCGCCAGATTAATCGACTTAAACCGTTTTTTATTAGTCAGAACAAAATAATTTTTTCTACATATTGACCAAGTTCACTCTCACTCTCACTCGTAACGGAAATACTTTCTTCCATTCAACCGATTGTGAAGGCCGTTAAAAATTAACACGGAAGAAAACATTTTCTCACTCATTCACAATTTAATTTTTATAGTTTTTATTATTTTTTAAATGTTTTAACGGCTCGTAAGGTCAATGATGATGTTCAATTAACTTTTTTTAAACAGTAGGAGGAGGAAATTAATTAAAAATAATTGAAACATCAAAATATCGATTTGACTTTCAAAATACTTTCACTGAAAAACAATAAAAAAAATTATTTGCTCGGTTTTTTCGATCTTTTAGCCTCTACATACGGAACAAAAGAAAGTAAACGGGAAGGTCCTTCTTCTTCTTTTTTCTAATTTCACTTTTTCTGTAAACCGGCTCGCCGGTGGCATTGATGTCACACTAACTACACCAGCTTTTGTTTTGGCTAAACTTTCTAATCTGCGTCTTTTACCATATTTTCAAATCTATCATAGCCAGCTGGACGAAAAAGGGAGAGAAAGAGAAAGAGCTTTACGTAACTGGTCCACATAATTATAAAACAATAGATTCTTTAATTATTTTCCTAGTATTTCACTACTTAAAAAAACATTGTCCTGTCAAAAAATGCACAGTGAATACCTAAAATATTACATCACTTTTTTTGAAAATTTTTATTTTTCCATTCGTATAAGTTTGTTCAACCTGGCCCTTGAGAATTATTTATATTGCTTAATAACTGAATGATGGGGGAACATTCCTGTTACGAAATCTCTTGAAAAACTGGTCTGTACTCCGGGGATTTTGTTTGCATTGGTGTTAGATAAGTAGGTTTAATCAATCAATCATGGGGTTAGAATTGTTGCGGTTTTTCACCTATATCTCCAAAACGGTAGGTCTAGCGCCAAAATATATAAGTTACAAACGAAAGCTGACTAAATTTCCTACAAATTTGGTTTAACAAAATTTTTTGTACGACCAACCGTGCTCGAGCTACACGGCGGCGAAAAACCGAAAATCAAAATTTGACCTTTTGGCGTTCGGGGGTGAATTTTCGCGGTTTTTCGCCTATATCTGCAAAACCATACGTTCTAGAGGAAAAATGTATAAAACAAAAACTAAAGGTAATTAAATTTCCCACAAATTTAATTTAGTAAACTTTTTTGTACTACCAACCGCGCCGGAGCTACACGGCGGCAAAAAACTGACAAAAAAATTTGACCCTGGGGGGCGATAGGACGTGACTTTTAGCGGTTTTTCGCCTATATCTTCAAAACGGTACGTTTTAGAGGAAAAATGCATTAAACAAAAATTAAAGGTAATTAAATTTCCCACAAATTTAGGTCAATAAAAATTTGTGTACGACCAACCGCGCCGAAGCTACATGGCGGCAAAAAACCGACAAAAAAATTTGACCCTGGGGACGGACGTTGAGACGTGAATTTTTGCGGTTTTTCGCCTACATCTTCAAAACGGTACGTTTTAGAGGAAAGATGTATAAAATAAAAATAAAAGTCATTAAATTTTCCACAAATTTGGTTTTATAAAATTTTTTGTACAACCAACCGCGCTGGAGCTACATGGTGGCAAAAAACCGACAAAAAAATTTGACTCTGGGGACGGACGTTGAGACGTGAATTTTCGCGGTTTTTCGCCTATATCTTCAAAACGGTACGTTTTAGATTAAAGATGTATAAAATAAAAATAAAAGTTCATTAAATTTTCCACAAATTTGGTTCTATAAAATTTTTGTACAACCAACCGCGCTGGAGCTACATGGCGGCAAAAAACCGACAAAAAAATTTGACCCTGGGGGGCGATAGGACGTAACTTTTCGCGGTTTTTCGCCTATATCTTTAAAACGGTACGTCCTAGAGGAAAAATGTCTAAACAGAAATTAAAGGTCATTAAATTTCCTACAAATTATACTAAGTTAACGTCATTGTAGGATCAGCCGTTTCCGAGCTGCAAGCCTTTGAAAAAAATTCTAAAACAGTTTTACAATGAAAAAAGCCTTTGGGAGGAGGTCCGAGTCTGTCAGTGAAAACTATCCATTAAAAACGAAAGCTCTATAGTTTAGAAAATAAAGGCCCCCACATAAACTTTATAAAAATGTCAAAAAGGAAACGGAACGTTGAACTGAGGAAGAGAAGCGACGCGTTTTCAACAGCCGGCGATCACTCGAAATCTTTCCACGAGAGTGCATTTAGTGAAAACATCATTTGACGCATTTTTCGGTGTACAAATTTTTTAGAAGGGAGAAATTTGATACTTCCACCACTTGCGAGAGGGACATCCCTTGGGCGAAAGGTCCTTTATTTCTGCCTAGATACTTCCAAAAAATTATTTGCTGATACCTGTTATCCGATATCGGTTATCCCACTTCTGATATCGGTTTGTTCCAACCGCAGTTTGAAACTCCTGGATCATGCGCTGAAGGATTTTTACGTCAAATTGAACGTTCAAATCGTTTGTTCGTCAAATCTGAAGTCATCTGATATCAAATTAGACGTGCAAATCCTTTTGCGCATGCGCCAGGAATTTTAAATCAGTTTCAAACTGCGGTTCGAACAAAGTTAATAATTAGTTAATAATGTAGTAAATAAAAAATACAAGGCGACTTTTTTGGATTTTTACCTGTAGATATGATTTATATCTGGCGAAAATTTTTCCCACCAACTCTGACAGTCTGACAAACCCATCAGAGCGAAAAAAAAATTATGGAGGGGGGAAAAACGACCACTCATTTAACTCACCTAATAACGTCTTTTTTTTAGTCTTTTTAAATCGTTTCAGGAAGTTGTCACGGAGAGGATATGAGCCACTCATTTTATAGAAAATCAAAATAATACCCTCAGTTTATAACAGTTAAATGGCCAATTTATTTTCACTTTTCGAACTTGAAAATTATTATTGTTATTAAAGCGATAAATGACTGAAACAAGTAAATCCTGATGATTCGCGAACAATCTCTCGAATCCACGTTTCTGGAGTCCACGCCTCTGAATCATTTGAATCCACTTTTAGAGAACTCCACGTTTCTGGAGTCCACGCCTCCTGAATCATTTGAATCACCACTTTTAGAGTCCACAAAACCCCAACTCTCTGGAATCCACGCCTCCTGAATCGTTTGAATCTAAACCCCAACTCTCTGGAATCCACCGCCTCCTGAATCACGGGATTCCTCGTTTCTGGAGTCCACCGCCTCCTGAATCATTCCTCGTTTCTGGAGTCCACGACCTTCTGAATCATTTGAATCTACCACTTTTTAGAGTCCACAAAACCCCAACTCCTGGAATCCACCGCCTCCTGAATCACGGTAATCCTCGTTTCTGGAGTCCACCGCCCCTGAATCTTAAGAATCCTCTTTCTAGAGAACTCCACGTTTCTGGAGTCCACGGCCTCCTGAATCATTTGAATCTACCACTTTTTAGAGTCCACACAAAACCCCAACTCTCTGGAATCCACCGCCTCCTGAATCACGGGAATCCTCTTTCTAGAGAACTCCACGTTTCTGGAGTCCACGGCCTTCTGAATCTCTCGAATCCACGTTTTTAGAGCCCACCGCCCTCAGTATCCGCGAATCCACCTCGTTCAGGAGTCCACCGCCTCACTGAATCACTATCACCGCCTTCTCAATCATTTACCTGAAGCGCCCAACTAATAATCCATCTTTGGGAAAGCAATCAATTCCATAATCGAACCATAATTTATGCTAGACTTTAAAATGAGAAAGAAAAAGGTACTTTCGCTCATTTGACCGAAGTGACAAAGCGAGAAACAAAGCGGGTAAAACCATTAGGCAAATTAGGTACTTTATGAGTTGTTGATTAATTCAGAAAGTCACCGCTGGGAAAAAAAAGTCTTCATTACGTAACAGGTTAATTAGGCCAAAATACTTGGGAAACCCTGAATAGGTGCACTCAATGTGGCCAAAATGCAGTCTGGCCAACATTCATCAAATTTCTTGAAAATTTTTGACTTTCACTCTATCTTTCAACCAAGTTTAGAGCGAGGTCAGTGAATATTTTGGGATTAAGGCGAGAATAGCTTTCTTTCCTATAAATTTGAAAAGGAAGAAAAAGATGCGCCGACTTTTTTTTTAAAGCACAGAATCCAAAGGCCACTTTCTTTACCTTTCACTCTCGCTTTATTTGATCATCTTCATGAGGTCATTGGACCAAATACGTCATCGTTCGGGAATTTTAAAAGTTAAAAAACCCGGATTCCATAGGAAAAACGCATTCTCGTTTTCCATAACGGCTATTGCGTAAAAATGAATATGAAAGTTTCGGGAGTTCCGATATAGTTTAAACAGTCCAAGAATTAGGAGAAAGTTTTTTATTTTTATTTTAAAAACTTACGAATTCAACTTTTGGATGCGCCGGGTGTCAAGTTTGGCAACACTCTTACAGAAAACCTGAATCCACGGCCTCCTAAATCTTTTGAAACCACCTTATAGAACAGACCACGGCTTCCTGAATCTCTTGAATCAACCTTTTAGAGTCCACTGCTGAATCTCTTGAATCCACGGCCTCATGAATCTATGGAATCTACGTTTCTTAGAGCCCACCGCCCCCTGAATCTTTAGAATCCACTTTCTGGAGTCCTCCACGATTCTGGAGTCTACCGCCTTCTAAATATCTCAAAAACACGTTTTTAGAGCCCACCGCCTTCTGAATAACGCGAATCCACCTCGTTCTGGAGTCCACCGCCTTCTAAATCTCTTGAATCCACGTTTTTAGAGCCCACGGCCTCCTGAATATCTTGAATCGACCTTCTTGAGTCCACGACCTGCTGAATCTCTTGAATCCACGGCTTCATGAATCTCTGGAATCCACTTTCTGGAGTCCTCCACGATTCTGGAGTCCACCGCCTTCTAAATCTCTCGAAAACACGTTTTTAGAGCCCACCGCCTTCTGAATAACGCGAATCCACCTCGTTCTGGAATCCACCGCCTTCTAAATCTCTCGAATCCATGTTTTTAGAGCCCACGGCCTCCTGAATCTCTTGAATCAACCTTCTTGAGTCCACGACCCGCTGAATCTCTTGAATCCACGGCCTCATGAATCTATAAAATCTACGTTTCTTAGAGTCCACCGCCTTGAATCTTCCACTAGATTCCACCACGTTCAGTCCACCGCCCCTGAATCTTTGAAATCCACTTTCTAGAGTCCACCACGATTCTGGTGTCCACCGCCTTCTGAATCTTTCGAATCCACCACTGGAATCCTCGTTTCTGGAGTCCACCACTCCCTAAATCTTTAGAACACTCCTTGTAGAGTCTAATAAAAGATCTAATCTACCAGAGTCTACGGCCTCCTAAATCTCTTGAAGCTACCAGAGTCCACGGCCTCCTAAATCTCGTAAATCCACCTTCCAGAGTCCACGGCCACCTGAATCTCTCGAATCCACAGCCTCCTGGATCTCTGAATATTTTATAGTGTCCCGAAAATCTTATCAAAATTTTTCAATTTTTCAAGGTATTTTTTCTTCTGCTGTGCCTCGGCGGAGGGCCGTCATTTTTAGCCGGGGGCGAGACGACGGAAGCGACGGAGACGCCATTCACGGACGCGTCGGTCGAGTCGACGGAGAGTCGATCGCTCGAAATCGGAAGTTCGAACGACGAGAACACCCTCACGCCGGCCGAGCAGGCGATGCTCGAAGAACTCGTCGACCACGCGATCGCTCAAGAGGAACTCCTCAGAAGTCGAAGATCCGGACAAAAAGTGGATAAAATCAACCGACTCAGCTCGTACGACCATCATTCCAACGACTACGGCCCCCCAGCGCAGCCACTCTCGGTAAAGTACCATCAAACTTTCCTTTTACAGTGTTGCCAATTTTCAGACCAATGACCGTACTAGACTAACCAACTTTCTTACGTAGGTAGAGTATGTGACACATCATTTCTTTTAGCTTGTTAGTTTAATGCCAGAACAACGCGCATGAGCGAGCCAACTAAGCAACGCGCATGCGCGGCTTTCCTCTGTTTATTAGCCGCGAATTTTTTTGTTGCTCGCGCATGCGCGTTGTTCTGGTAACGTAAACTCACAAGTACCCCTTTTCTAACCACCGCAACTTATTAACTTGCGATTTCTAGTATGGTACCAAATCGTTTAGCGTTTGGTCTTTCAAAAAGATGATATTGAACGCTCTTCTTCAAGCCGTGAAGGCCATAACCGGCGGAGTGATAGCCTTAAAAGGGCAATTGGTCAAAGTGAAAGGGCATTTGGTGGCCGCCAAAGGTAAATTTCTCGAAACGAAAGGGGACGCCATCACTGAATTCGGTAAACATCTGGCGACGAAAGCTCTTTTGACTCCAGTCCACGTCTCAAACTATGACCATTCAGATTCAGGTATGACAACATTGGTAAAAACAATCAAGAATTTCCCTTCCCACACACGATTATCTCGGAAGCTTGCGCACTAAAAAATTTGAATGGTTCGACCCTTTTGCTCACACTAAAATTCCAATTTGCGCAGTGCGCAATAGTTTCTGAGATAATCGGGAAAAATGCGCCTGAAACACTCGGCTTTTGAGCAAACCTTTTTTCACCCCAAGGAGTTTTTAAAAGCACAAAATTTAAGCACAAGTATTTTAGGGAAACCTTCCTACCCCGCAGCACCTCCTTCTAGTTACGGGCCACCGAATCACCAACCGCCACCGCCGGTTTCAAGCTACGGAGGTATCACAATCACACCCGAAACTATTTTTTTCTTCCGTTTTTCATGTCTTTTCTTTCTTTAGCTCCGTCCTATCATGGACCTTATCCGCCAGCGGGGCCTCCTTCAAGCTACGCAGCGCCACCTGCTTCTTATCTCCCCGACCACTATTCCGACTATCAAGGTTTCCCGCCGACAATGTTCGGCCATCAAGTGCAGGGTGACTGGAGCCACCAGAGTTTAAAACGAGATACTGCCGACAGCAAAAAGGGACGTAAGTGCTCTCCATCTTTTATCTTCTAAGATTTTTGTCAGTTTACGACACCAGAACAACGCGCATGCGCGAGCCAATAGGACAACGCGCATGTGCAGGAGAGCTTTGATAACACGATGAGGTTAATTTTTTTCCTCTCGCAAGAAAAGCTCGTGTGGAGAGGAAAAAGAACCCAATCTCAAAGATGAATATTTGAAAAAACGCGGGAACTGAACACATGAAAGCTAGCGCATGCGCGTTACCCGTTGGCTAGCGCATGCGGGTTGTTCTGCTATCGTAAACTCACATGTACCGATTTATTTTCTTCAGAAGCTGCTGATGGGACTCAAGCAGGCATCATCGTTTTAAAACCAATCCGTGATATTCCTCAATCTGACGTCTACCGGCCACCTCAAGCGTTTAGCAAAAGCAGTGCTGCCAACCGAAGAGACGTCTATACAACGTATTTTTAAAAAAACCAAAAAGGTGGAAAGAAAATTAAGCTGAAAGAAACTTTTCTGTCCCGAAATTCGGCTCAATGGTCTTCCTCTGACAGTTTTCGTTCGATTTATGTATTTTGTCGTTATTTTCTTTCACAATTTTTCTAGATCTCATCTATAGCTGAGTCATTAACAAAAATTTTTTAACTTTAAAAATTGCTCACTAGACTACGCTGATCGGACGATTAATTGTTTCTATTTTGTAAAAAAAATGTAAATTATTTAGGATTATTTTAATTTTGTGAGAAAATAAGATTTTTTTGTAAATATTTATACAATAAATAGTTTAGAAAATTTTTTATAAGGTATCCTGTCGTCCACCGCCTCTTGAATCTCATGAAGCCACGTTCTAGAGTCCACGGCCTCTTGAATCTCATGAAGCCACCTTCTAGAGTCCACGTCCTCCTTAATCTCTAGAGCCACCTTCTGGAGTCCACGGCCTCTTTAATCTCTAGAGCCACCTTCGAAGTCCACGGCCTCCTTAATCTCTAGAGTCACCTTCTGGAGTCCACGGCCTCCTGAATCTTTTAAAACCACTACCTTTAGAGTTCACACAAAGCCCCAAGTCTCTAAGCGTCCACCGCCTCCTGAATCTCTCGAATCCACCTCTTAAGTCTACAGCCTCCTGAATCTCTTAACCTACCACCTTTTAAAGTCAACATTTAAAAAAACTGGTAAACAAAACCTCGGCCATGAAAATGAACCAAACGCCATGAAATCGAATTAAATATAAAAATATATCGATTTATAATTCGATTGAATGAAGTCTTATGACAAAAGATGGGGGTCATTCCAGTTTGAAATCTACATTGGCCCCCGGGATGTTCCATTAACCGAATTTCCAAACTCAAAATTCAAGCCTGCCAAAATATTTTCTGGCTCCATGCAGCTCCTGACTGCACTGCACACTCGAAATTGTGAGTTCGTTTTCGTTTCATATAAATGCGTTGTTTTTGCAAATAATGTGTCTCGAACCTCATGTGTGTTACCAATATAAAATAAATCGGAATAACGCCACCTAACTGTCAAGTTGTCGAATTTATGCTCTAGTGGCTAGGCAGAACCATTTCGAGTCATTCTACTCCAGCTTACTGGTAATAAACCTATAAAATCCGTGATTTATGCCTTAAATCTCACCAAGAGCTCATGTGCGTTATTCTTTCTGGTAACACGCATGAGTGGTAACGCACATGAGAATCCTACTTCAAATAAACATTGAACCTAACCCAATCAAGCTAAAAGACCAAATCTAATCTCTAATTAAACCAGCGTACCAGACTTACTGAAGGAAACTCATTGAAAAACTAAAGCAATTATTGTTGAGGTTTAACCTTAGGTACACACATGTGGAAGAATAAAAATACTCACCATGGTTTTGAACAAACACAACGTAGCTTTTCTCCATCCAACTGTCACTGCAGCAACAAGCTAAAACTGATAATAGACCTCTCCAAGTGATACGAGAAAGTTTCCTACCTAAATCGCTTCAATGCTGCCAACAAAATGACAGTAACTCACATGAGAGTAGGTTATTTCAGAAAATGATGGACACTCCTTTTATGATGTCACAATTGAAGAGCCGTCCGGCAAACTCAGAACCTTCAAAATCTGAACCCCCATGTCCAACTCTACAATTAGGATGCGCAAGATACCTTCTGAAAAATTAATGGGGTTGGTAAGTGAATGGAGAAGAGAGTGCTGTTGCACTGTGGACGGTAACGCACATGAGGTTTTTCCATGTTTTGGCTCATATTAAGCGTAATAAATCTCAGAATACAGTAAGTTTGACTTTTGTTTTTATGTTTTGTGTCATGTTAGATTAGTACACAAGAAAAAAAATCACAAAACTGGGATCAGCATGATTTTATTATTTGTAGCGAATGAGGACACGAAATGTAGATTTCAAACTGGATGACCCATGGAGAAAATGCGTTTCTGGGCCAAAAATTGAAGAAAGAAAGAAAAAAAGAAAAAAAAGAAAAGTTATAAGGTATCCTGTCGTCCACCGCCTCTCGAATCTCATAAAGACACCTCTAGAGTCTACGGCCTCCTCAATCTCTAGAGCCACCTTCTAAGTCCACGGCCTCCTTAATCTCTAGAGCCACCTTCTGGAGTCCACGGCCTCTTTAATCTCTAGACCCACCTTTAGAGTCCATGGCCTCCTGAATCTCTTAAAAACCACTACCTTATAGAGTTCACACAAAGCCCCAAGTCTCTAAGCGCCACCGCCTCCTGAATCTCTCGAATCCACCTATTAAAGCCCACAGCCTTCTGAATCGTTTATACTCACCACATTTTAAAGTCAACATTAAAAGAATTGAAGAAAAAACATTGAAAATCCGAAAAAAGAAAAGGGGCTTTTCTTCCAATAAACTAAAGAAAACGAGTGGTCTGTGATAGGACTCAGGAGTCAGGACTAATGGAGTGATTGGTTTGCATCGATGTATATACTAAACCTGGATAGCTCGTCGAGTTCAGAAATTGATGCGAGTGGGAGGGGCCTCTGACTACATCGCCGCGCATACAGCGAAGATATTACTCAAGCGTTGGCATTATGAACTAGTTGCTAGGCAACTATCCCACTCCCGCGTTTTGTTAGTCCCTTAAACGTCATTTTAGTAGTTTGATAATGGACACCAGTTGCGCATACAAGGCCAGCGATGTAATTTCCTTACTTCGCATGCGCGGATGCCGGTTACACTTTTGAACAGAGAATGGGCCCGACGAGCAGTGTTGCCAGACGACTTCATTGGTTTCCCCCTAAAAGGGTTTTATTTTCCCCCAGATTTCCAACTATTCCCCTAAATTTTTTAGTAAGTATGTGAAAAAAATTATTGCGATAGGTTTTCTTTTATTAATAAAGGTTTAAATAGACTTTGCAAGGTAATAAACTAATAAATAACCATAAGACAATAAAAAGAACAAATAAAAACTAAAATTTAACTACTATTTCTCCCCCTAAAAAACCCCCGGAGGCCTAAAATCCCCCCGAATTTAGGGGGAAAACCCCCGATCTGGCAACACTGCCGACGAGCTATCCAGGTTTAGTATATACATCGATGTTGGTTTGTGACAGTACCGGCTCCAAACTCTGAGTACCGGTTCCAGTAGCAGCTACTGTAACCTTCTAGAGTAAGGTTATAAATATTTAACACGCCTTACCACATTCGTACCGTAATTTTTGAAAAAATAAGCAAGATTTAGGTAAATTTTGATATTATTCTTCCATATTCAGTATATTTTAGGTTAGTCTATTTTTGAAGGATGTCTTCATGGAAAAAAAGCGTCGAAGGTGAATCAGAAGACGCCGAGGGAGCGACACCAGCCAGAAAGTCGAGCACACTGGGTCTCCTCGAAAAGAAAAAAGACTATAAAATCCGCGCGCGGGATTTCCAGCATAAAAAAAGGGTTATTCAACATCTTAAGAAACAAGCGTTAAACCGTAATCCGGACGAGTTTATTTTCATATGGTCAACTCGAAAACTGTCGACGGTTTACATGTCGAGAAAAAAAAGAAAGTGAAGAGACTTTAGAGCAAAAGTTAATAATGGAAAATAAAAATATAACGTATGTAAATATGAAGAGGACGATAGAAAAAAGGAAAATCGACCGCCTCCGGTCCGGACTGCACCTCACCGACACCGCGAACCCATCGAAACACGTCAAATACGACAGCGACGGCGACGAAATTCCAGTCGAAAACGAAGAATTCGACGATTCTCTTTTAAACTCGCACAAACTCGATTTACGAAATGTCGACAAATCGTTAGTGAACCGTTTGCAAAAAATGAAAGAAAAAACGTACAAGCAACTTTCCCGAAGGATTGATAGACATAAAGAACTTACGATTATTCAGGAAAAAATGGAAATCCACAGGGCGCTCAAAGAGCCTCATTACGAACGGCCAAAACTTGTAAAACCGCCGACCAAAAATTCAGCTCCAGTTATCAATGGAAATATGAAAGAAAAAGATAGATTTTGAATTAAAAATGATTGAAAATTAGTTTTTCTTGCTTTTTACCTAAACTATAGCTTAACCACAGTTTTACTGGATGATTTTTAAACGCTCCTTGAAACGTCCACCGCCTCCTGAATCCGTTTGGGTCATGTACATCAAAGATGGATTGGGGGGGGGGGGGTGTCAATTGATTTTCAGTTTTTGAAACTCTCCTTAACAAAAAGGATACCTTTAACATTTTCTTAACGGATTGTGTCGCTGTGCCCTCCCTTCAAGGATTCCTTAATAGCCACCTTGAAAAAGGGAAATCAGGATTCCTTTTATTTGAACTACTTTCCAGGGTGGTTCACTAATCGAAAGGTCAAGGAAGGATTATCAAGGAACCTTAAAAAAGGGATCCTTTATAAATACCGAAAAAAATACACATTACAACTCAATTCAGACGGTTTTAGAAAAAAAGGCTTAAAATATCTGATATTTCACTCACCTTGTGTATAACAAGAGAAGAGAAGCTTGATGGACTTGTTTGGACAGGTTTATGTTGGTAGGACTGGAGGGTGGGGTTGAATACTTCAGCTCTTTTTACCAAGAAGCCGAAGAAAGAATAGAAAAACCAACAAATCATTGGTTTTGGACGTAATTAAATTTTTAGAAATCGATATTTTGTTTGGTATAATAGCGTTTTTTTATGTCACCTACAGCAGATATTTAGAAGGCAGTGCATGATGTGATCTCCATGGTGAATGTTTAAATGAAAAAAGGATGTTCAAGGTATTCTTTTGGCTTAGAAACGTTTTAAAATATGGTCTTAACTTGAAAATGTGGTTGGTAACCCTGGTTTAGACCTCCCTCAACGTCTAAGATAAAAAAGGCTTTTTTTTATGTCACATACAGTAGATATTTAGAAGGCAGTGCATGATGATCTCAATGGTGAATGTTTAAATGAAAAAAGGATGTTCAAGTTATCCTTTGAAATGTTTTATAATAAAAAAAGGGTCCTAACTTGAAAATGTGGTTGGTAACCCTGGTTTACACCTCCCTCGACATCTAAGATAAAAAATGCTTTTTTTTATGTCACCTACAGTAGATATTTAGAAGGCAGTGCATGATGTGATCTCCATGGTGAATGTTTAAATGAAAAAAGGATGTTCAAGGTATTCTTTTGGCTTAGAAACGTTTTAAAAATATGGTCTTAACTTGAAAATGTGGTTGGTAACCCTGGTTTAAACCTCCCTCAACGTCTCAGATACAAAATTCTATAGGAGGATTTTGAGTGTGATTGGTATGACTGCTTGACTCCTTGGTTTAATCTCCATGTTTCCGCAACAGAAAAGGTAAGTTCAAGGTATCCTTTTGGTTAAGAAGAGTTTCAAGGAACGTTTAAATCGTAGACCAATCGAAGATACAAAATCAATTTGATCCTTCAAATTGTTTTTTTTTTTTTTGTTGAATTTCCACTGTTGTTGGTCAAAAAACAAAAAGGGAACAAAAGAATTTATAACAAACTGTTCTGTTTATTTAAATTTTTTGGCATTAACTATGAATTTCTTGTTGTGTTGTCCCTATGAGAACTGTTTTACAAAATATAAAGGAGGAGAAAACAAAAATTGGGCAAAAAAACCATAAAAATTTTTTTGTTGGTCTGCCCTTGTTGAATATTCTGAATATTTTATTAGAAAATGCAAATCCCTCTGACAATCTGGTTGGATCTACAAAAAAAAAGTAGGGTTAAAAGAAAAAAATGTTAAACAAAGATTAATTACTTAATCAGTCGATGTACTGAGCTAACCAGCGGAAGCCTTCGCCGTAGCCCTGCCTTTTGAGAACTGAGCACATAAAAAGTTCTAGAGGACGTCCCGGCAACTCATTTCTCGGCACTTTGCTCTAAAAAAAATTATTACATTTTTAGCCTTTCAACGGTCGTACAAAAAATTTTATTGAACCAAATTTGTGGGAAATTTAATGACCTTTAATTTTTGTTTAATACATTTTTCCTCTAGGATGTACCGTTTTGAAGATATAGGCGAAAAACCGCGAAAAGTCACATCCCATCGCCCCAGGGTCAAATTTTTTTGTCGGTTTTTTGCCGCCGTGTAGCTCCGGCTTGATTGGTCGTACAAAAAATTTTATTGAACCAAATTTGTGGGAAATTTGATGGCCTTTCATTTTTATTTAATACATTTTTCCCCTAGGACGTACTGTTTTGAGATATAGGCGAAAAACTGCGAAAAGTCACATCCCATCGCCTTCAGGGTCAAATTTTTTGTAGGTTTTTTGCTGCCGTGTAGCTCCGGCACGGTTGGTAGTAAAAAAAATGTTATTGAACCAAATTCGTGGGAAATTTAGTCAGCTTTCTTTTTTAACTTATATATTTTTGCGCTACGACGAACAGTTTTAGAGATAAAAGCAAAAAGTCACGCCCCAACGCCAAATTTTTATTTTCAGTTTTTTGCCGCCGTGTAGCTCGAGCACGGTTGGTCGTACGAAAAAATTTTATTGAACCAAATTTGTGGAAAATTTAATGACCTTTCATTTTTGTTTAATGCATTTTTCCCCTAGGACGTACCGTTTTGAAGATACAGGCAAAAAACGGGGAAAAGTTATTTTTCGCGGCTTTTCGCTAACAAAAAAACATTACCTTTCCAGTAGTTTGGCCGTAGAGATTGAGGAAATTTCTGAGGTCGTCCTCAGAGGCGGCGCCGGGCAAGTCGATTTTATTTCCGAGAATGAGGACCGGGCAGTTCATAAGCGATTCGTCCGTTAAAAGGGCGTTAAGTTCCGCTTTGCTTTCTGGGAGTCTCACTTTGTCGCAGGCGTCAACTAAAATACGATCGCGTCAACCGCCGGGAAATAATCCTTCCAAACCCTTCTCGCTGAAAATTATCCACAAATATAGCCAAAATATAAAACAAAAAAATATTAAAATAGTTACCCTGAGTGTGTCCGCCAAGATCAAATGTCGTAAACCTTATATTGCCAATCGACAGCTCCTCAGAAGCTTAAATAAAAATAAATAAATAAATGAATAATGTATAAAATAAATAAACACACAGAACCGAAATGGTCATAATGCCAAAAAAAAAAAAAAAAAAAAAAAAAAAAAAAAAAAAAAAAAAAAAAAAAGTCTAAAAATGGATTGTAGACAAAAAAAAACATTCCACGAAGTCACGTCCCATCGCCCCCAGGGTCAAATTTTTTTGTCGGTTTTTTTGCCTCCTTGTAGCTCCCGCACGGTTGGTAGTACAAAAAATTTTATGGAAACAAATTTGTGGGAAATTTAATGACCTTTAATTTTTATTTAATACATTTTCCCCTAGGATGTACCGTTTTTAAGATATAGGCGAAAAACCGTGAAAAGTCACATCCCATCGCTGACCCGCGGTGGTTTAAAAACCCCAAAGTAGATGGTTGTCTAATACCGAGAAAAACTCCCAAAATTCGATAAAATAGGGGTCTTCAACGAAAATTTTTTCAGCGAAAAAGTAACTTATAAAAAGTAGAATTTTTCGTATTTTTCCATATTCTTCTCAGCGATGGGTTCGAGGTAACCCTCGAAATCGCAAAAACACAATTTTTGGACAACGAAAAATCTGAAAAAATTCAGACAGCTTTAGACCCTTCCAGGACCTCAGAAAAAAAGTATGAAAAAATCAGGGATGCCAATTTTTTCATAATTTTTTTTCTGAGGTCCTCAAAGGGTCTAAGAGCTGCCTGAATTTTTTCAGATTTTTTGTTGTCCAAAAAATTGTGTTTTAGGCGATTTTGAGGTTTATTCACCACTGAGTAACCCCAACCACCGGAGGTAGAATCTGCCATTAACGGATTAGACATCGTAGAATCTGCCACTGAAAGATGGGACATCGTAGAATCCGCCATTGACGGATTAGACGTCGTAGAATCTGCCATTGACAGATGAGGCGCCACAGAGTCTACCATTGATGGATGAGACACAATAGAATCCGCCATTGACAGATGAGACACAATAGAATCTGCCATTGAAGGATGAGACGCAATAGAATCCGCCATTGACGGATTAGACTTATAGAATTCGCCACTGACGGATGAGACGCTACAGAAGCTGCCATTGACGGATTAGACGTCGTAGAATCCGCCATTGACAGATGAGACACAATAGAATCTGCCATTGAAGGATGAGACGCAATAGAATCCGCCATTGACGGATTAGACTTATAGAATTCGCCACTGTTGGATGAACGATACAGAAGCTGCCATTGACGGATTAGACTTCGTAGAATTCGCCATTGACGGATTAGATGTCGTAGAATTCGCCATTGACGGATTAGACGTCGTAGAATTCGCCACTGACGAATGAGACGCTACAGAAGCCGCCATTGACGATACGACGTCACAGAATCCGCCACTGATGGATACGACGTCATGACAATTATGAACAGTATACTCAGATGAACAGTCATTTGATCGTCAGCAAAACTGCCGTTAGATTGTCAGCTAAATTGCAGATTGATCGCCAGATTACATCCGTTAGATAGTCAGATGAGACGCAATAGAATCCGCCATTGACAGATTAGACGTCGTAGAATTCGCCACTGACGGACGAGACACTACAGAATCCGCCACTGACGGATACGACGTCATAGAATCCGCCACTGACGCATATGACTTCATAAAGTCGGCGAATGTTTCCTTATTTAGGATGCCTCTTTAACTTGCCAGAATAGATTCAAGGGATACCCTTCGAGGAATGGTTGTCTAATACCTCAATTAGTCATCGTAGAATCCGCCATTGACGGATTAGACGTCGTAGAATCCGCCATTGACGGATTAGACGTCGTAGAATCCGCCATTGACGGATGAGACGCAATAGAATCCGCTATTGACGGATGAGACGAAATAGAATCTGCCATTGACGGATAAGAGGCAATAGAATCCGCCATTGACAGATTAGACGACGTAGAATTCGCCACTGACGGATGAGACGCTTCGGAAGCCGCCATTGACGATACGACGTCACAGAATCCGCCACTGACGGATATGACGTCATAGAATCAGTGAATGTTTCCTTATTTAGGATGCCTTTTTAACTTGCCAGAATAGTTTCAACGGATACCCTTTGTAGAATGGTTGTCTAATACCTCAAAAAACTCCCGAAAAACGTATAAAATTGGGTTACATGGTTAAAACGAAAATGTTAATAAAAAAACGCTTACTAGGGTGAAGGGTCGGAACATGCTGGGCTAGTCTGTCGTCCTTCAGCCGATGGAGAAGCGTCGTTTTTCCCGCATTATCCAAACCGAGGAACAACAGCTTCCCCGACTTTTTCCACAAGCCTAAAAACACACAAAAGATAAAACTTACAAAAAGGACTTAAAAATCCTTCTTCATATACACGTTCGATAAGTAAACGTTTCCCAGAGTTCTCAAGTCCAGAAAATAAAAATTTTCCTTTTTTTAATAACCCTAATTGAATAATTTAAATAATTTAAACAATAATAAAATAAATAAAACTTACCCAAATAGCCCAGAACTCCAGTGAACCAGTCCCAAATAAACATTTTCTAAAATAATGATGAGGTTGCAATTTTAAAGAATTGTTATTTAAAAATTGTCAAAATACGAACCTTAAGAGAAGAAAATAAAGTTAAAGATGAAAAATAAAATATAAATAAATTAAATAGTTGGGTTTTTTTTTTTCGTTTAAAAATTAGCCCCAGAGATTTTATTTTACGAAAATTCTCTGGCCCGGAAGAATGTTTAATTTGGGACGGAGAAGAGGAAAACCAGATGTGGAAATTTGACGTATAAACGGGGAACCTTTTTTATTCTTTCGGGGAGATGCAACGTCGATCGCTTCTTTTATCATATTTCGCCCTAGGGGCGATCGAGAAGGCTGTGGAAAATCGACGGGAGTGGCCTTTTTTCCCGCTTCGATACGAACTGTGGAACGGTTACTCGGAGTTGTTTAGACTGTTCCAAATAACTATACTATAATTGAACATTTTTTAGAAACCGATATTTGTTTCGTAAAATAATTAGCTTTTTTCATTGGTTGTGGTTATTATGGAATAATCTAGGAATTAGCTTTTTTTATGGCAGTACATATTTAGAAGGCAGTGCATTCAATGTCTGATGCCCCTACTCCCCCTCCAGTCTACCATCATAAACCTGTCCAAACAAGTCCGGGAAGCTTTTCTTCTCTTATTTTACACAAGGTTAGTAAAATAACAATTATTACAATAATATAAGCGTTTTATGTGTTTTCTGGGTGTTTTCTTAAGGATCCCTTTTCTCAAGTTTCCTTGATAATCCTTCCTTGACCTTTCGTTATTGTAAACCTTAAGGAATCCTTGAAGGGAGGGCTTAGCGAGACAATCCTTGATTTTACTAAAATGTTAAGGAACAGAAAATATTCAAGGTATCCTTTTTGTTTAGGAGATTTTTTAGTTTACAAATAAAGGCCTGTGAGCAGCTTCAAGGTCATCAGTGTTGCAAACTTAAAAAATCTCGCTCCTGCCGTTCCTGAGATATCGGCGTTTAAATTTAAAGTTTGACAAGGGAAATACCTACTTTTTCTCCAAATATTTCAAAAACTGTTGGGTTTAGAAGGTTGGGGACTTAGACACTTTTGAAAGGCCCTAAAAAGAGCTTTCCAAATATAGGTCATTTATGAAAATCGGTCCATCCGTTTCTGAGATATCAGCGTTTAAAGTTAGACAAGGGAATTCCCTACTACTCAAATATCTCAAAAACTGTTGGGTTTAGAAGGTTGGGGACTTAGACACTTTTGAAAGGCCATTTAAAGAACTTTCCAAAAAGTGGTCGTTTATGAAAATTGGTCCTGCCGTTCCTGAGATATCATGTAGTTCGACAGGAGGTTCCATCCAGGATAAAGCAGGTTATAAAACAAAAACCAATCTTGCCAAAAAATTTTAATAAAATGAAGGCAATTATGATTACTCGATTCTTTAAAACAATTTTTCATTAAAAATATCATTTATAACAAAAAAATTGAAAATTAAAAGCTAAAATTACTGTGGTTTATTATAGTGGATAAAATTGTCGCAACTTTCAGGTAAAAAGGTTTTAATGACGTTTAAGGTAACGTTGTACATCATTTCCAGCTGTTGAGGGGTCATTTTATCCTTTAAAAATAAATAAATAAATTTTAAAATTTATAAATTTTTATAAAAACCTTAAATTTATCGTATCGCTCCTGATAGAGGGCCTTGAGTTGTTTGACAAACTCGTCGACTCCTCCTCTGAACCCTTCCATTTTGTCGAAAAGTTTCATTTTAAGGCCTGTAAGTCGAGTAGGGCCGAGCTAAAAAAAAAAAGTTTAGACTCAAATATCTCAAAAACCGTTGGGTTTAGAGGGAAAGGCACTAAAATACTTTTGAAAGGCCTTTAAAAGGTTTCCAAAAAGTGGTCATTTAAGAAAATCGGTCCAGCCGTTCTGAGATATCGGCGTTTAAATTTTGACAACAGAAAACCCTTTAGGCTCAAATATCTCAAAAACCGTAGGTCTAAAAGTCGGACACTTTTTAAAGCCCTTTTAACAACTTTCCAAAAAGTGGTCATTTAGGAAAATCGGTCCAGCCGTTCCTGAGATATCGGCGTTTAAATTTTGACAACAGAAAACCCCCACTTAATATGTTCAGGCTCAAATATCTCAAAAACCGTTAGGTCTAAAAGTCGTAAACGGACACTTTTTAAACCCCTTTAACAAGCTTTCCAAAAAGTGGTCATTTAAGAAATCGGTCCAGCCGTTCCTGAGATATTGGCGTTTACTTACAGGACTGGTATAGAATGTTTGCGATTGACGAGTGACGAGAACCTGAACGAGTACTCGCGAGCAAACTTTCAGCTCCTGAAGAGTCATCGGGAACGGATATGGTTTTGATATCATCGGTATCCGCTCGCATAAAATACAATTAGCAACCTGAACTGTTTGTTGCCTAAAAAAATTTAATTTTTATTAATAATTAATTTTTTTGAAAAATAAATTCTTACATTTGATTGTTTTGAAAATTTTTTAATGTAGGAAAAAAAGAGCAATTGCGATGGAAATTTCTTTTACACATTTGGCACAAAACGTTGGTCCTCGGTTTGAGGCAGACGGAGCAAACAACAGGAGGAGCCGCTGGTCTATTCGGCGGTGCTAATCTGTTAGGGACAGCTGGTCGATTGGGTACTTGGTTGGCAGCAAGGTTGTTCATAGTCCGGTTGGGCGCCATCGGTTGTGTTGGCACCACTGCTCTAGCCATAGGTCGATTACAACGGAAAATTGTGGCATAAATTGTGGCTGTGGCGTTTGCGCCGGATGGCGGTACCATGTCATATTGGCTGTGGCGCCAAATATGGCGGTGGCGGTTTTAAAACTCGCAACTGAAAAAATTTGAATCAAACATCATAAAAGAGTTTAAATTTACCTGATTTTCGTTGAGATATCGGTAGTCCTGATTTCCCGACATTAAAGTTTTCAGCAAAAAATCTTCATTTTGCGGTTGAGATTCTTAAAAAAATAAGTTTATTTTAAATAAATAAAAAGATTTTGAAAGCACCTTCGGTTTTTATCAGCATTGATGTTTGAATGGGGCGAATCTGGCCGACATTTTGCGATGAAACGGCGGAAGGCGCAATCTGTTCGGTTGGCACCACTGTCGTCGCCACAGGCGTAATTGGTTCTGGATTTGTGTTTATTTCGCCAAAATCCAACGGTGCTAAAATTATTTTTTAACTGTTTAGGGATTTTTCCAGTTTTAAAGGTTTAGAATCAAATAGCTCAAAAACCGTAAGATTTAGAGAGAAGTGAACTTAGACACTTTTGAAAGGTCTTTAAAAGGGCTTTCCAAAAAGTGGTCATTTTTGAAAATCGGTCCAACCGTTCCTGAGATATCAGCGTTTAAAGTTTGACAAGGGAAATCCCTACTTCTTTTCAAATGTCTCAAAAACTGTTGGGTTTAGAAGGTTGGGGATTTAGAGACTTTTAAAAGGCCACTAAAAGAGCTTTCCAAAAAGTGTTCATTTAAGAAAATTGGTCCAGCCGTTCCTGAGATAATTAACTTTAATTACTTTCGTCTCCTTGAAGAAGTTTGAAGATCTCGTCGTCTATCGAAGTTTTTGCTGGATCTTTCGCTCTTTGAGTGTTTTTGCTGAAAAGATCGTCGACGGAGCGTGAAACTGGGAAATCTTTTCCGCTCGAGTTCTGCAGAAGGTCGTTCAATAGCGGCATCTGATCGATTTTATCGGTTTCGTAGGAATTCCGAGATTCTAGTTTGACGGAGGGCCGATTTCCGACCGGCCCAGCGATATTCGACCCAGCCGCAGCTCCTGGCGGCTCAAAAACCGCATTCGCCACCGACTTTCCGCCGTTTTTGCCCAAAGCGACCCCTGATTGATCCCTCGTAGCCGTAGACGATTCAGAAGGCTCCTTAGCATGATTTTCAGGCTCATTTTGTATCAAAGATTGCAAAATTGACGTTTCTACTTCTTTGATGATGCAGGATCTAAAAACCAAAAATTAGAGTTAGAAAAATAGGGTCATAACTTTATTTTATGGCCAAAACTGCTCCACATAACCGGTTAACCGGTTAACCACAGACGGTTAACGGATTTGTAGATATTTATACTCTCTTTAAAAGGCAACAAACGTTATTTTATAGCAAAACCGCTCCACATAACCGGTTAACCGGTTAACTACCAGACGGTTAACGGATTTAGTATATTATACCATTGGAAAGCTCTTGAAAGGCCGACAAACGTTATTTTATGGCCAAAACCGCTCCACATAACCGGTTAACTACCAGACGGTTAACCGATAACTTAGAGACGGTGGACAAGGGAAATCCCCACTTACTCTCAAATATCTCCAAACCGTTGGGTTTAGAAGGACGGGGATTTAGACACTTTTGAAAGGCGGTAAAAAGAGTTTTCCAAAAAGTGGTCATTAAGAAAATCGGTTCAGCCGTTCCTGAGATATCCCTGTTTAAAGATTTGCAAGGGAGGTCCCCATTTTTTCTCAAATATCTCAAAAACCGTTGGGTTTAGAAGGTTGGGGACTTAGACATTTTGAAAGGCCCTAAAAGAGTTTTTCAAAAAGTGGTCATTTGAAAATCGGTCCAGCCGTTCCTGAGATATCAGCGTTTAAAGTTAGACAAGGGAAATCCCTACTACTCAAATATCTCAAAAACTGTTGGGTTTAGAAGGTTAGGGACTTGGACACTTTTCAAAGGCCATTAAAAGAGCTTTCCAAAAATAGGTCATTTCTGAAAATCGGTTCAGCTGTTTCTGAGATATCAAATTTAAGTTGATTAAGGGAAAAAATTTGTTTAAAAAGAATGGGAAGACGGTTAACCGGTTGACTCTAGACGGTTAACCGGTTGACTACTAGACGGTTAACCGGTTGACTACTAGACGGTTAACCGGTCGACAAGACAGTTATCCGGTTAATCCTCAGATTTGGATAGAATCGTCAGAACTTCACCAAAAAACCTCATAACCGGTTAACCGGTTATCCTCAAAAATTTTACCTCCAATTTCTCTTTTAATTTCTTCAGTAAGTCCCGTTTTTGAAGACCACAAAGTTTTCAGGTTCTTTTCTATCTCGTCAACAAAAGTCGACAAATCGACTAAAATCTCGTCTTTCAGCGAAACCGTCCCGACGGTCCCTTGAACTGCAAAAACCGGCAAATTTTAAGAACAAAATAATTAATTATAGATAATTAATTATTTTTTACCTGGTCCAGGTTGTCTTCTATTTCCTGGCACAATATCAATTGTGTTATCTTTAAAAGAAATTTTTTTTGAACAAGATGGATTCGGAATTTCAAAATTACAAGATTTTATTCGTTCTATATGGCGTAGAATATGTCTAAAAATTATAAATTTATAAATATGTTAAATTTTTTAATTTATTTTTACGCTTTTGAGTGGACGATTGAAAAGTCGGAATTGTTTTTAAGACGTTGAGGGTAAAGCAGGTACAATGTCTGATGGTGTTGAGTTTGTCTTTGATTTCTTTTTCGTTTTTTTCGAAGGTTTCCGTCTGGCTTTTCGACATCGCCCTAAGCCGAGAGAGAAGCGAGTGTTTCTTCTTCGTTATCTTGACGATCAACCTAAGCAGAAAACAAAAAATGTCAATATCTCAGGAACGGCTGAACCGATTTTCATGAATGACCACTTTTTGGAAAGCTCTTTTAAAGACCTTTCAAAAGTGACTAAGTTCCCGTCTCTCTAAATCCAACGGTTTCTGAAATATTTGAGCCTGAAAGTAAAAAAGGGACAACATACGAGGCAGCTGTATCGTTGATTTCTTTCGCTATCCGCTCACTATCATCCTCAATTTTTCTTTTCCTTTCCTCAATCAATGGCACTGCTTTTTCCAGTATGTTCAGCTGATACCTAAAACAAAACTCAAAAAATGTTCCCAATAATACAAAATTAACCTTAAAAAGACGTTTTCTTTATGAAGTGTTTTTTTCGCAGTGTCGACAATTTCGCTGACAAAATCGTAGATATGATCTCGATGATCATAGAGCTGACAGTCCCGACAGGTTATAACATTGCATGTCAGGCAAAATAGTTTCAGTTGCTCCTAAAAATGACGGCAACACTCATAAATCGGTTCACGATCAAATAGCAGTTTTGCCATCATTCGATAAAATAATGGCAACACTGCACGTAGTTCCTTGAAATGATGGAAATTAGCAGTATTGGCGTTGTTAGGACAAGAACAATGTTGCCAACCATATAAAAATAGGTTTAATGTGATATGAAGGAAAAAATATTTTCCCTATAATTTAGGGAATACTGTGTCAAGGAGTTAAGCAGTCTCAATTTTGTATCTTATCGAAGACAAAACCAGGGTTACCAAACGCATTTTCATGGCCCATATTTTTAAAACGTTCCTAAGCCAAAAGGATACCTTGAAAATCCTTTTTCATTGTAAACATTCACCATGGAGATCATGCACTGCCTTCTAAATATCTACTGAAGGTGACATTAAAAACACGCTAATTATTAATTACTTACTATAAAACAAAATATCGATTTCTAAAAATTTAAATACGCACAAAAACAATGTGTTATTGGTAAATTATTTCCACTTTTTTTCAGCTTTATGGTAAAAAGAGTGGGAAAATTGTATTCACTCCCCCCCATCCAGTCCTGCCAACACAAACCTGTCCAAACAAGTCCAGGAAGCTTTTCTTCTCTCGTTTTACACAAGGTTAGTGAAATTTTAGTTTTTTATGACAAAAACTGTCTGATTTGAATTCTAATATGTATTTTTTCGGTATTTATAAACTTAAGGATCCCTTTTCTCAAGGTTTCCTTGATAATCCTTCCTTTCGTTTCTGTGACCCTGGAAGTAGTTCCTTCAAATAAAAGGAAACCTTATTTCCTTTTTCAAGGAGGCTATTAAGAAACAGAAAATGGATGTTCAAGGTGTCCTTTTTGTTAAGGAGAGTTTCAAGGTGGCCTTAATATTTACTTTAGGATGTGAGCGACACATGTAGCGGGCAGATGGGTCGTTCCAGTGTTCTTCTTTCGTTTTAATAATATGAGATTGAGTTTCTTTGAGCTGACTATGAAACTAAAAATAGAAAACAAAAAACATTTAAAAATTTAAAACAAAAATCTAGGTTTACTTTGATGCATTCTTCGCAGATAGAATCGCCGCAATCGTAGCACCAATGGGTCGTTAAATTTGCGGTGTGGATGCTGCAAAAAATCGCTTTTTTTCTCATCGTCGTCCCATCGATTATTTCCTGTAGGATTATGTTGTCAAGAAGTTTCTTATCTACCTCCAAAGAGCAAACTGGACAATTTCTCTTTCTGTAAAATAAAAAAACATTTTCAACTCTTTTATTTGGTCAAACAATACGAAGCGCAACAAAGACAGTGTTGCCAACTTGAAGAAGTTGAAACACATGAAATAGCTTCAGAACGTAAGCATAACTGCGTGAAAAAGACAGCGTTGCCAACGTAAAATGTACCAATCCGGGGGACGCAATCGATAAACACCCTCTTTAAAGACCTTCAATGTTGCCAACGTCACATGAACTGTCCCATATGAAGAGGCAGTCAAGAAAGAACCCTTTAAGGGGCCATTAGTTTTACCAACGTTAACTAAACCGTCATATCTCGAGACCCAGTCGAGAAAAACCCCTTTAAGGACCTCAGTGCTACCAACTGAACCGTACTCGAGACGCAGTCAAGACACATCATTTATGCCAACCTGAAATGTCCCATTTCGAAACGCAGTCTCTGCACGCGGAATGGCAGCATTCGATGAACTTGGAAGCGACGAAATCTTCGTAGGAATCGACGAGATCGGCGCCGCACAAAACGCAATCCGTCAGCCTCAAAATGTTCTCTTTAACTTCCTCTGAAAGATCCTCCGCAACGAGCGTCTTGACCGTCAAATCCTCCTTCCTCGCTGGGGCCATCGTCAGCGAAACAAATTTTCTATATAAATATAATAAGACGAAAACATTGAGAAATGATTGAAAACAATGAAATAAAGAAGGCTTCCTTCACTGTTCACTTGACAGCAGCTTGGGATGGAACCGGTTCTTGGAACGGGTACTTGGAGTTGCTCGGAACAGCTCCTATTGAAAGACGTTATTTCGGTTGTTATATGGTCACAAGACCGTTATTTTGGGTTTTTAGACAGTTATCTAGGAACGCGGTAGCGTTCCGCCCCGCCAAGCAACACCCAGTCCGAAGATGTCAGAAAACGGTACCTACCAAGTGTATGTTTACTGGACGTCACGATTTGCGTTTTTCAGGTATCTGGATCTCGGCTTCCTGTGGACCGATCGACTTGAAATTTGCTACAGATTTACTTTGATATGATATGAGTAAACGCTGAAAATTTCAAGTCGATCGGTCCACAGGGAGCCGAGATATAAAAGTCTGAAAACCCGGTTTTTCGCCTTTACCGTGTTCTTCTTCTTCTTATTCAGCTAGACAAGGCTACAGCCTCTCCTAGCGCACCGATTGACTTGAAATTTTGCACAGAGCTTCCTTTCAACTTGAGCCAGTGCCTTTTGAAAGATTTACCCCGAAATCTTAACTTAAAAAAAAGTCAGGAACAAAAAACTGAAATTTTAGGGTAATTTTAGCCACTTTAACGGGTACACAGCCTGGAGACAAGACCAATCGACTTGAAATTGTGCACAGAGCTTCCTTCTGAGTTTAGCAATGAGGACGAGTATAGTAATGAGGACGGATTTCGGAAATGGGTCATCCAGACCCCTCAGGGTCAATTTGACCAGTGATCATTGTCTGTGGCGCCGGCTGTACACCCGATTTACACCATAAGGTCGAATTTCGGAAATGGGTCTTCCAGACCCCTTGGGGTCAATTTGACCAGTGATCATTTTTCGATCGTCAATTAGTCTGAGGCGCCTTCTGTACATCCGATTTACACCAGAGGTCGGATTTCGGAAATGGGTCTTCCTGACCCCTTAAGGTAAATTCGACCCTAAAAAGAACGAAAGAACTGACGAAAAAAGAACGAAACATAAAAATAAATTGGGTAATTTTTGCCAGTGTAATGGGTCAACAGCTAACCTGACCTATTTGGCCTTGAACTATTAATTATTAGTGTAGCCCATTAAAAAAAATTTAGGGACGAAAACTGAAAATTTCTTTGACGGGCCTGAACAAAGGACCATTCGAATTAACATAATGTTGACGTTGAAATGGTTCATTGACGTAAATACGCAAGCCCTTAAAACTTAAATTTGTAATAGGTACCTAAGTTATAAATTTTATCAATGTTTTGTTTTTACTGTTTACGTTGAGAACTAAGCTAGTAGGATTATCCCTCCTCAGAAGGTATTTTCATTACTTGGAGAACATTTTTTTATCTCTATTCTCACTTTAAAATCGTGATTTCCCGGGCAACTGAAACAACGCGCGGTTCTTTTAGGAGTTTTACGATTCATTTGAATTTAAACTACAAAAAGATATGATATCCCCACAAAAAACACCCCGTGTAAAAAACACCCCGCCTCGCAAAAATCCTTTTACATCAGCCGGAAAAAGTTGTGATATCAACTTCCCCGCCCTCAAATGAGCGAGAAGAGTCGATACGCCCGAGTGGTAGGTACGATGATGTGAGAAGCATGATGCCCGTGCTCCCGTTTTCAATGCTCCCCTTGGCGGCATCGCGAAATGTTTGTTTACAGGGACGTAGTTAAGACGTGCTGTGCGTTCTTCGGGAAAATCGTTATGATTCAAACACTCAGACATACGTAGATGAAGGCGTAGTGTCATGTGTGAGTACGGGGGGGGTATGTGTATGTGTGTATGGGTGTATAGTGATTAGTTAGGAACTCAGTGATAACACAGTAATTCTTAAGCGTTCCAGGACGTTCCAGGGCTTGATAAATAACGGCAATCACTGATACAAAGCATTTCGCGATGCCGCCAAGGGGAGCATTGAAAACGGAAGCACGGGCATCGTGCTTCTCACATCATCGTACCTACCACTCGGGCGTATCGACTCTTCTCGCTCATTTGAGGGCGGGGAAGTTGATATCACAACTTTTTCCGGCTGATGTAAAAGGATTTTTGCGAGGCGGGGTGTTTTTTACACGGGGTGTTTTTTGTGGGTTACGTATTACGGTAGTTGGACCGTTATTTCGGTTGTCAGACTGTTGGAAGCTATTAGGTTGTTATTTTGTTGTTAGATTTAGGTTGTTAGATTGTTGGAAGCTGTTGTTTCGGTTGTCAGAGCCAGTTATGTCGATTTTTAGACCGTTATTTCGGTTGTCAGAGCCAGTTATGTCGATTTTTAGACCGATATTTCGGTTGTCAGAGCCAGTTATGTCGATTTTTAGACCGTTATTTCGGTTGTTAGACAGTCGTTTAGGTCTTTAGACCATTAGAAGCTATTGTTTCGGTTATTAGTGCCAGTTATGTCGATTTTTAGACTGTTATTTCGATTGTTAGACAGTCGTTTAGGTATGTATTTAGACTGTTAGAAGCTATTGTTTCGGTTACTAGAGCCAGTTATGTCGATTTTTAGACTGTTATTTAGGTTTTTAGAACGTTATTTCGGTTGGAGCGGAATACTCTTCTTTCATTTGTTGAAAAGTCAACAGTTCTGCCAACTTGGCACACCAAAAATCACTTCCTCAATTTTTACACACCCTCTCACCCCCAAATTACAACACATCAACGTATCTGGCACCTGCAACGTCAGTGCTACCAACTAATCACTCACATAAATCCTTTTTCAATCAAGAAAGACGCTCAAAATCACGATTTTTGGGTTTCAAAAAAAAATTACTCAAAAAATAACTTTTTTTCTTTAATAAATTTTTTTATTGTCCAGTTATGTCGATTTTTAGACTGTAATTTGATTGTTAGACAATCGTTTAGGTATTTAGACTGTTGGAAGTTATTTTTTCGGTTATTAGAGCCAGTTATGTCGATTTTTAGACTGTTATTTCGGTTGTTAGACAGTCATTCAGGTTTATAGACTGTGGGATGAAGCTATGTTATTATTGAGCGAAATACTCTTCTTTCAGTTGTTGAAAAGTCGACAGTTCTGCCAACTTGACACACCAAAAATCACTTCCTCAATTTTTACACATCCTCTCTCCCCCAAATTACAATACATCAACGTATCTGGCACCTGCAACGTCAGTGCTACCAACTAAACACGCACATAAATCCTTTTTCAATCAATATATACGCTCAAAATCACGATTTTTGGGTTTCAAAAAAAAGTACACAAAAAATAACTTTTTTAAGTTATTTTTTTTTCTTTAATAAATTTTTTATTCTCCAATACATCAATATTACTACACAACATAGTTTAGTAGGAATCTTTCCTTGTTATGCTTTATTTGTATTTTTTTAAATATATCCATTTAAAGGTATCAATCATAAGACATAATTATGTTTTGTAAACAAATAACTTATGCCAAAATACATTATTTCTACAAAATAGAGTTTTTTTTAAAGTTTTTTTTTTCCATTTTTTTCGTCTTCAACATCCGAAATGTCGAGAAACAAAGGTCTTAGGATTGTTTATTCCGTGAAAAAATTTAAAAAATAAAAAATAATTAAAAAGTCTCATCAATTTGGAGATCTGGTTTACCATTTTTAGCCCCTTGTTTCTAAAAAAAAAGAAAAAAAATTTTTCAAAAAAGATTGATAATGGATTTCTAAACATATAGGCCTATTTTGTTTTCTTTTATGGAATATCTCACACTCATACCACATACACACATTTTCCCCATAAAAAATCCCTTTTTTTTGTATTTAGGAACTTAAAAATTTTGGGTTGGCAAACCTGAAATAAAATCGTGTGTGTGTGATTTTTCCCTTTACACTTGGCAAACAAACAAACATACACCTATGAGAAGAAAGAGATAGAAATAGATAGAATAAATACTTATTATTATTGTTTATGCTTGAATATTGTTTATCTAATTAAATATTGAGACTACTAAGACATCCTGTAAACTATTATTATACAAATCAAACTATGGACAGAAAAAACTTGGGGGGAGGTTAAGTAACCTTACACGTGTGTGTACACGTGGAAGGCGTCTTTGTTGGGGAGGGGGTTTATCTCAGGCTTTGTCCACGTGTGAAAAAACAGAAAAATTGGGCTTTTAAGTTAACAAAATTGGGCTAGAGAGGTAAGTCGGTAGAAAAAAATAAGGCTCGGATCGTAGTGGACGTTTTTTGAACTAATATTATAACCTCACATTTCATAACCTTCATTTTATCTCTTTTAAATGGACATTTAAACTTTTTTTTATATTTTTAAAACCCTCAAATAACTTCTGTGACGTCATCACTGGGGAAGATAAAATGGGGCTTTTTAGCTAAAAATGACCGTTTTTTAATTATATATAGTCATTTTGCCAGTTTTTTTTAAATTTAAACTTTTGTGACGTCACAGGGCAGTTTTACCCCATTTTGAATAAAAAGAACTGTCGCTTTTACCCCAATTTTAACTTTGTGAAGGGAAAATGTCAATTTATAAAATATTTTATCCCCAAACTACCCAATTTTTCTTAAACAAACGACCATTTAAACAATTTATCAACCACACTCCTAAAAACCCGAGCCCTTTAACAATTTAACTAAAAAAAAATGCAAAAATCAACAAATAACAGGAATTAGGAGACAAAAAAAATAAAAAACAGTGAACAAAGACCAGATTAAACATGAACATTGCTTAATAATTAAGAGAAACTATTGTACTATTGTGTTATTCAGAAAAAAAAAGATAAAAGCTGCCTTTTTTAAAAAAAATTCAAACATAGAGGGTAACAGAAATTCGGTAACAGAAACAAACACAGCAAACAAAAAATAAAATAAAAAAAAAGCTTATAATGAAGTGACAAAAGTCACGCGAGTTTTTTTTTTCTGAAGAAAAAAAAACCGAAAAAATGCAAATACGTAAATAGTATTTGACTTAGACTGTGGAAGAAAAAAATCTTCAAAGTGCGGGTTAGAACCGCGTCAATTTTGTGTGTTTTTGGTGGCCAACCTGGGTTTGGCGACCTTTTTCTGTGTGCCCCCACTGGGGGGACAACATCCGGGCTATTGTAACATTTTAGTTAAAAATGGAATAATGGTGCGTCCGAAGACACAATGGGCTATTGCAACCGTTATTTACTCTGACACCAAAATAGGCTTTCTATTTCTCGGTCTAAATAGTTCAATACTATTTATGTAATTGTCATAATTCGTGAAATTTACACATTTGTGTATCTATTGCGTCATTGGGAAAAAAGGTGAGTATCGAGCGCTCCCAGTGTCCGACTGGAAGGCTTTGGGCTATTGCATCCGTGAATTTTTGCATATGGTGCATATCCGAAGATATACATTTGGTTAACTATTATTATATTATGGAAAATTTGAACATTTTGTATTAACCGGTAATTACTGTATCAATTTTTTAAGTCTATGCATATTTTGATAAATGAGCTGCCGTTTGTTTTTGTATACATAAAAAAAAAAAGAAAAAGAAAAAAAGGATTCTCTGTTATTTTTGTGCTCATGAGCTTTCGTCATATCCGTGATTCTATTTTTTTCTTTCATTCGGTATATACAAAAGAAAACCATTTTTTCACTATATACACGGTCAAAAATTATCTAAGTATTGTCATAGGGATTTTTTTTCCCCTTAGGGGTACATTCATACAAAAAACGTCTGACGTATTTAAAAATGACCGGGGAGCGACCGAGAAATACTCTGGGAAGGTTATAACAACATAGAAACCACATGAGGTTTCAAAACTGTTATAACCTCCACAAACCGGTCAATTTTTAAATCGTCCTTCATTTTTTCCACATAATCTTTTAAAAAAGCCCATTGGCTAATAAATATTAAAAAAATACTTAAACAAAAAAACAATAACATTAAAATAAAAAAAATTGCAAAATCCCATGTTTTAACAAAAAGAAAAAAAATTATAAATCAGTCAAATTTTTGTTTTTTTGTCTTATATAAGTAAAATATATTTAAAATAATATGAAACAATTTTTTAGTAGTAGTTTTTTTTAAATATAATAATTCATACATACACGCAAAAGGAATAAAAATATAAAATAAAAACATCACTATTCGTTGATATTTCTAGTAATTTAAATTTTTTTTGTGTTTATACTTTTTTTCGGTTTTAAAAATATGCTAAGTGCTACTTGGGAGATCATGGGGCTGAAGAGGGGGATGGGCGAGCTAATCGGATAAAAATGAATTTTAAAATTTTGAATTTTTCCCGAATAGCTGAAATATATAAAATTAAACTAGTAATGCCCAAATTTGAATTTGTCGCCCGGAGAAAAAAATTTTTTGTTTTCATTTTATATGTACAATATACAATATTGGCTAATTAATAAAATTCTATACAGTTAGAGAGCTAGTTCAGAAATAGGAGAACCCTCATGGGTTAATATGATGTTGAGGTGGGTTTGAGATGAGAAGCCGAGGGCCCTGGGGTCTCCGTGGAGTCGTAACGCTTGTTCTAGTCTTTGTTCCTGGAGCCTCAGGGCCTCGGTAAGATCGGGCGAAACTTGTCCCGTGTGGTGATATTGCGGTGTCGGCGCTGAGTTTTGCGGTGACGGTCCTGAATTCTGCGGTGCGGTTGCCGTCGCGTTTGTGTTCGCTGAGGAACCACGGATGCCGTTGTCGGTCGACGTAGACGCTACAACTGCCTGCGTCACCGCCAGTCGAATCGCCGCTTCTGCCTGCGACCGTATCACCTCTTGCATCCTCAACGCAGGCGACTCCTGTGGAGACTGAAGCTGATGGTTATTCTCCATCACCATCGACGGCATCGAAGCACGAATCGCCCGCATTCATCAACTGCATCGCCGACGACATACTATCAGCATTACTTTGCCCATTACTAAAAAAAAAACATGTATTTCTTAGGATAAAAATGTAGAATTTTTACCTATGCACTTGTTGATTCTGCTGTAGTTGCGAGGCGGAGCTCATTCTCATGGCGGCGGCTGCGAAATTGGCGGCGGCAGCTTGAACTACGGAGGCGGCAGGACTGGTACTGTCTGCTGAACCCATGGCAGCGACTGCTGCAGCAGCCGCTTGCTGCTGTCCGACCGCAAGCAAGGCGTTCGCCGCTCGCTGAAGGTCGTCCGGGCTATACTGTCCGGCAGCTTGGTTCAAAAATGGATGACCGTTACTCCCTCCTGCTTCAACAAGTCCTAAAAATTTATTATCTAAAATTTGATTGTGAAGAAAAATAATTACCAGATCGTGCGGCCATTAGTTCTGCGAGTTTTGCTGTGGCGGTGTTGTTGTTATTGTTGTTGTTGTGTAGAAGAAGCGAGGTTGAGTTAGGAGCTGTGTCGGAACCGGCGGAACTGAGACGGCCTTCGCCGCCTTGAGAGGAACTGTCGGATGCTGCGGAAGGTGAGCCGGGTTGCTGATTGGGTACTTGTTGACCCGGTCCGCCGGGAGCGCCTTGAACACCCCCAGTCAGCGCTAAGTTCAACCCGCCCGCGGCCGCTGCAGCTATCAACGTCTCTCTTTCTCGTCGCTCAGCCGCCGCTCTCGACAGAACGTACTGCGCGGCAAACTGATGCTTCGGGTCCATCCTCATATGCTCCATGTGCGTCAACAATCCGGATTCGTGGGTGAAGACCGACTGGCAGACCGAACACGGCCACATCCTCAGCGAAGTCGCAAACTGCGCAGTTTCCGGATGGCATGCCAGATGTTTCCGCAATGAACCTTCGTTCACGTAATGCTTTCCGCACACCGGGCACGGATGGTTCGCCGTCCGTCTTTTCGCTATGTACGGACTCATATCCCCATAACCGACCGCACCTGCAAAAACTGAATCCATCAAAATAAAATCTAAAGTCTATCAAAAAAAGGCAGAAATAGTAATTGGGTCATTAATGCTATAGCCTTCCGAAATGGGGCTGTAAGTGCTATGGACGTAGAAAGAGGACTACAAAGGATATAGACTCGCAGAAAAGGGGCTATAAAGGCTGTAGTCTCGTAGAAAGAGGCCTATAAAGGCTAGAGACTCGCAGAAAAGGGGCTATAAAGGCTGTAGTCTCGTAGAAAGGGCCTATAAAGGCTAGACTTGCAGGAAAGGGGCTATAAAGGCTGTAGTCTCGTAGAAAGAGGCCTATAACGCTAGAGACTCGCAGAAAAGGCTATAAAGGCTGTAGTCTCGTAGAAAGAGGCCTACAAAGGCTAGAGACTCGCAGAAAAGGGGCTATTAAGGGTATAGTCTCGTAGAAATGGCCTATAAAGGCTAGAGTCTCGTAGAAAGAGGCATATGGAGGCTATATTATCGTAGAAAGAGGAATACAAAGGCTATAGTCTCGTAGAAAGTGGCCTATAAAGGCTAGAGACTTGCAGAAAAGGGGCTATTAAGGCTATAGTCGTAGAAAATGGCCTATAAAGGCTAGAGTCTCGTAGAAAGAGGCCTATAAAGGCTATATTATCGTAAAAAGAGGACTACAAAGGCTATAGTCTCGTAGAAAGAGGCCTATAAAGGCTAAAGACTCGCAGAAAAGGGGCTAATAAGGCTATTGTCTAGTAGAAAGTGGCCTATAAAGGCTATAGTCATGTAGATGGTAGGGATCGGCCTCTCATAATTAAAATCACTAATATCAATTAATTAATTAATTAATTAATTAAACAATA